>CM070019.1:7252421-7302421 GCA_036247105.1 Cirrhinus mrigala | reverse complement strand
CAATGTGATCTTATGATCAAAAATGCATCAGAAGGTATTATAATACACTGCTTATCCACCATAGATGTGTATAGATAGATCCCACATTCATAGACCAAATCTGACCATTCCAATATGGGGGATGGCTACATATAACTATAGGTAGATGCCACATTCGACTGCTCCAGACACGCTGATACGTCCGCCATCTTGGAACAGTCTATATGTCGGAACTCACAATAAAAATCATGAGTTTCAAGAGGAAACAACATTGTGCAGCAAAACACTTAAATTCCTGAAGAAACGGAATAAACTTTCACAGGTAAGAATGTGTTGGTTTGTGTTTTTTTTAATATGCATTAACTCAACAATTACAGCTTTTTAAATTATAGTACGTTTTTAATGTCTTCTTAGCTAATGGTTTTGTCTTGCTGTATTGTGTTAGTTTAGCAAAAGCAACTTCTGATTTTCATATCTATCTATCTATGATGCCCACCACATGTTTTTTGTTGTAAGATCCTGTTTTCAAATGATCTTATTTTGAAAAGCTAAGTGTTTTGCAAAAAGTGTATAAGAATAATTAACAGAAAATAATTTTAGGCCACCACATTTTGTTTTGGAATCCTGTTACCAAATTGATTTTATTTAAACAAAACAAAACAGCAAACAAACAAAAACAAAAACAAAAAAACAAAAAGCAAAAAGCAAAAAGCAAAAACCAAAAGACAAAAACCAAAAAACAAAACAAAACAACAAAAGACAAGAAAAAAACAACAACAAAAAACAAACAAACAAACAAACAAACAAAAAAAAAAACAGTTTGGACAAAATACAAACTGTATTTTGTCCAAACTGTATCTTTGTTTTTTTTTCTTGTTTTGGAATGTTGTTACCAAATTTATTTTATTTTAAAAAGTCTTATAAAGTATTTTGCAAAATACATCAGAATAAACAAAACAAAAAACACTACAAAACAGAACAAAACAAACAAACAAACAAATACAGTTTGCCCACCACATTTGGTTTTGAAATTCTGTTACCAAATGTATTCTATTTTAAAAAGTCTTTTGCAAAATTCTGTTACCAAATTTATTGTATTTTAAAAAGTATTTTGCAAAAATGCATCAGAATAAACAAAAAAGAAAACAAACAAACAAACAAACAAAAACAGTTTGGCCACCACATTTTATTTTGAAATTCTGTTACTAAATTTATTTTATTTTGAAAGTCTTATAAAATATTTAGCAAAAATTTATCAGAATAAACAAAACAAAACAACAAAAGAAAAAAAAAAGTTTAGCCACCACATTTTGTTTTGCAACTGTTACCAAATTTATTTTATTTTGAAAGTCTTATAAAGTATTTTTCAAAAATGTTTTAGAATAAACAAACCAGAACAAATACTTTGCCCACCCTGTTTTGTTTTGAAATTCTGTTACCAAATTTATTTCATTTTGAAAGTCTTATAAAATATTTAGCAAAAATGCATATACAGTTATATATAAATATATACAGTTTGGCCACCACGTTTTGTTTTGAATTCTGTTATCAAATTTATTGATTTTTTTATTTTTAAAATCTTGTTTCTATTTTATTTTGAAATATCTCTTAAAAGAACTCATATTAGAAACATATTAGAATGCTTTGTTTTATAATCCTGTTACCCAAACTTTTTTTTTTTTTTTTTATTTCTTTAGATCAGTACTTCCAGGTGCAGTAATATTGACATGGGAAATTTGAAATGGGAACTGCAGTCCAAATTCAAAAGAAAGTTCATTTCTCTGGCCGCGTCCTCCTCAGACTCAGCACTCACACGGGTTGCCAGATTGAGAAGGCAATGAGCCTCACACTTAAGTTGACGTGTTGATTTACCAGTGTTTTAATATTTCTCTGGTCACGCTGTTTTCCACAACTGGCAACCCAGTGTGTTGATATTATATTGAATAAACTGGGAGTGGGTGGAATCACACAGACCAAAACAAAAACAGACATTCCGACACAGAATCCCATTTTAAAATAGAATAACTGGCTTTAGCTTTGTTTTTTTTTGTTTTTTAAGAGAAACAAGTATGTGAACTTAGCATGTTTCCTACACATCTGCAAACACATTATGGTATTTTTATGCTTTAGTACAGTTAAAAAATTACATACAGCACCTTTTAACAACATATAAGCATAAATAACTGAATTAATCTCAGCTCAGGCAAATACGTCTTAGTCTAATTCCCACCTACAGCTCAAAACCACTGTCCATGTGGATACATTCATAGGTATTTGCACATAAAGTGTAGTTTTTTTTATTTTGAGAAATGAGAAAAAGTATGAGTGGTGAAGGTGCTCTTGTTTTGTATTGCTTTGAAATCCTGTTCCCATAAATGCGTCCCTGTGTCCCAAAACTCTGCTTTGTGTGAAACCAATGTAATTAATCAAATTAATTCTCTGGCAAATACATCTAGGTCTAATGGCCGTCTACAGCTCAAAACCACTGTCCGTGAAAACAAAGGGCTTTCAGGCAGCACTCTGTGATGGATGCTGCACCTTTGACAGAGACAGACAGAAGCACAGATATGGGGTTTCGTCCCACTGGAATGATGATGTTTGTGTTTGCAAACATGCAATCAGTCAGCGCTAATGGCAGCTGAACTGCACCCTAATCTTTAATCGACTGGCTAATTAGAAAACATCATGCAAATTGTGTGGTAATTACATCTTAATCGTGCGTGATTGGACGAGTGGAGTATGCAAGCGATAGAGGGCAGGGAAGAAAAAACAGTTGTCTCACACATGAATGCCATCCCAAACTGGGATATACCCGGTCAAAGGGTATGTAAGATTGCAGATGCTTGTCATGTCAGACTGACTGTTACAAAGCTCTATTGTTTTATATAGCTCATACTTCTTAATTACATGAATCCCAACACATATTAAAGGTGAAGTGTGTAATTGCTGCACCACTTGTGTCATAAAATGGAATAATAACAGAAATAATGACTTTTCGGGATGGGGAAACACTAACTAACATACAGTTTCAGTGTTTTAAGAGCAACAGCGTTTATGCTTTTCAGAGAAATTGACCTACAAATGGCTTACTGATAATACACTTTGCATATTATAGTGAAAGCTGATGTGAGGTGAGTGGAGAAGGTCTTACCCCACAGCCGAGTCCATTCCCTAACTCACAGCAGACTCTCCTGCCATCATCCACAGGAAGCAGACCAGCACCACATCCTGGAGCGGGACACAGAACTCCTCCCATCTGAAGAACACACTCCTCTGCCGCGTATCGCTGGTAGCGCTCATACTGGAAAACAGAGACAGACTGAGACTAAGGGTGTTTTCACACTTGGTCCTTTTCAGGGGTCTGGTGCGGTTCGCATGATGTTTTGGCCCATATGTGAACACTCCAAACGATCTCAGACCCCTCAGAAGCGAACCGAACTGAGACCATCTCGGGAGGTGGTCTGAGTACGGTTCGCTTTCGGCTAAAGTTACGGTTCGCTAACGCGCATTGTGAACACAAATCGGCCTGGGCTCACTTGATTTTTCCATTCGCGAATTATGATGTAGTGTTTGGTCATCAGATGTCTCCGTACAAATCAGCTGTTCATAATGACTGCTTCTTCTGGCAGATCTCTACAAGTTATTCGCTCACAACGTACACTTGTTCATTTTTATTTTCACCGCTTTCAAACTGTGTAAAAGTGATGCGGCTGTGTGCCTTATAATTTTTTTGATGTACGGTTTTACCAGCACGCACATCCCAGCTGGGGCTAAACTACAATCTATTTAGCGTTTATTGTGTTTAAACTGTTAAAAACACCCCATGGTTCACATATACACAGTTGGTTTTGTTTCAATCAAACGTAAACATTTGAGAAAAAAAATCTCAATTTCATCAATGCCTTTTCCGCTGGTCCTTAAAATGTCCCTAAGGGGTCATCGGATGCCTATTTTCCACAAGTTGATATGATTCTTTAGGGTCTTAATGAAAAGTCTCTAATATACTTTGATTAAAAATTCTCACTGGTTTTGTAAAACAACACCCTTTTTACCTTGCCAAAATCAGCTCTGCAAAAATCATCTCATTCTAAGGGGTTGTTCCTTTAAAAGCAAATGAGCTCTGCTCACCCTGCCCCTCTCTTCTCTCTGTGGAAAGACGATCTTGTTTACTTTAGCCGCTAAACTTCCTAACTACCACGTTATAAAGAAAGGCGATTGCAAAAATTCATAAAAAAAACGCTTATACTCACTTCTGCTGTAAGTGAAGCTGGATCATGAATGATTCGCACGAACATAGACGGTTATATGTAGGCATGTCCTGATTTTGCTGAGTTAGATGTGTTCCTGGGTCAACATATTTTGTTGACCCTGGAACAACATTTTAATCCAAAAATTTAATCTTGACCACATCCCTACACCTAAACCTAACCTTACCCATGAGTAATCCCTAAAATCAAAGGAAATGATAGATGAATGACACTGATGTACAAGTACCAAACACTGATTGTAAGCCTAAACTTCACAAAAACTACAAACTGTTTTTTCAAATCTGATTGGTTAATCACAATGTTGTTCCAGGGTCAACAAAGATGTTGATCCAGGAACATGTCGTACTTGGTAAAATCAGGTTCTGCTATATGTAGATCGGGAGGCACATTCCTTTCACAAACAAACGTAATCCACTGCATCTTCAGCGGCTCAGATGTCGGGAGTAAATGACAACCACTATGTTCATTATTACATCCAGCAACACAACACCTCAATCGCTCAGTCGGAGATATTCTTGTCTAACTTACATCCCTGCTCCAGCATTGAAACAAGGAAAGTTACTGGACTGTGACAGCTGGTCTGAGGTAAAACACTAATGTCAATCAACTATGGTGGGAGCGGCCTCTTTCGGTGTGACAGGCATCTGAGAACGGCTCGATTTGAAAAAGGGGATATTATTTTTACATATTAATTAAAAACCACTGCATGGATTTTTATCATTATAGGGTAGATTTGTACATACACTGCCAACACATATTAATGTTCAAACAACATGAAAAAGTGAACTTAGCATCCGATGACCCCTTTAAATTTAATTGTCAAATTTAAGACCATAAAAAGTACAATGGAGACAGAAAGACAAGTATTGCCATGTAATTATTAAAATTTAAAAGGGCTATGATTATTCAAATTAAAAAGGCTATATTTCATTGAATATGAGTGCTACACGTTTTAAAGTCAGGTGCTGCGCTGCTTTGCGTTCTGCCATTACCGGTGAATCGGTTATACTTATGAAAAAAGCGCTACCTGAAATGAATTTGCACTTTTAAAAAAAACTTCTTCTGGTTTAATATAATAATTGATATTACACAATCCATTAAACCAGTAGACCATAAATATAATAATTGACTAAATAAATATAATAATTGACTTTTGACTCTTTTCTTAAAAATGGTTTAAATCTGAAATGTGAAATTTAAGAAATTTGATTTTAAAAATCCTGCAGAAACCATGTGTGCTATAAAATAAACATGATTACATCAGCAACAACAACAAAAAAACTCAAAATAAATATTACAAAGGTCTACAAAAACTTATAATTTTGTGCAAAAGATTAAAAATATTCCAATTTTTGAGGCCATAATGTCAGCCAAATAACACTGAACTGGACTAGATCCAAAAAGCAACAGTCTGAACACAAAGAGGTCTGAGACATCACTACTGCTTAGTGGACCAAAAAAAGGATCCAAGTCCTCTTTCAGGAAGAGCGACAGTGTGAACACAAAGAAAACTGGGTCCTTTTTCACTTGGTCCACTTAAAGGGGTCTGAGTTTGGTTCTTTTAAAGTGGACTCAAGTGTGAAAACACCCTAAAAACAGCCTGGAAATGTTAAAGGAGATGTTCCAGATTTCCAGAACAAAAATTTACAGATAATGTACTCACCCCCTTGTCATCCAAGATGTCTTCCATAAAGGAGAAAAAAAAAAAACCCAAAAAAACACTGACACATTTCTCAAGATATCTTCTTTTATGATCCACAAAAGAAAGAACGTCATACCATTTTGGAACAGCATGAGGGTAGGGAAATAATAACTGAATTTTTATTTTTGGTCAAACTATCACTTTCAGTGTGTTAAAGATTCTCACAAAAAGTCAAACCCAAGTTTACACACTGGATACACTTTTAAATAAAATAAGTATGGATGCATCAATAAGACAGCAACTTGCATGAAGAGCTACAACTATTGACTTGAGATACAACTATTTGAAATCTGGAATCTGAGGGTGCAAAAATTGCCTTATAAAGTTGTCCAAATGAAGTTCATAGCAATGCATATTACTAATCAAAATCAAGTTTTGATATGTTTATGGCAGGAAACTGAATCTTAAAAATATCTTCATGGAACATGACAAGGGTTCCTTGTATACAGTATTAGTTGGGAGAGATTTTTCCTTAAGAAAACCAAACTATTAGTATCAGCAGATATCATTCTGAATAATCAGCTATCAGTATCGGCAGATCTGTGCATCTCTAAAAGTAAGTCATAATACATTTATTTACAGTACTTATTTACAGTAAAATTCTTTATTTATCCGTAAAGCCTGACATGCGATATAATGTCTGAAAAACTTTTTTTTTTTTTTTTTACAGTTTCCTAATTTGCTTTGTCTCAGTTCTCAAATGAGAGTTTTCAGCCTAAGCTCATTGGAAATGCAGAACCTGATTTTACCAAGTACAACATGTTCCTGGATCAACATCTTTGTTGACCCTGGAACAACATTGTGATTAACCAATCAGATTTGAGAAAACAGTTTATAGTTTTTGTGAAGTTTAGGCTTACAATCAGTGTTTAGTGCTTGCACATCAGTGTCATTCATCTATCATTTCCTCTGATTTTAGGGATTACATATGGGTAAGGTTAGGTTTAGGTGTAGGGATGTGGTCAAGTTTAAATTTTTGGATTAAAATGTTGTTCCAGGGTCAACAAAATATGTTGACCCAGGAACACATCTAACTCAGCAAAATCAGGACGTGCCATTGGAAAAACGTGCCTCTGCAACACTGTAATTATGTACCTTACTGCACGTTTTGCAGCAGTTTCAAAGTGAAATGTCCAGAAAGTGGCGCTAAAACACGTTCAATACATGACCGTGGCACGTTTTTATTACGTTGGTACAGGCACATATTGCTGCCTTTTTATTATGCTGCTTGAGGTACGCATTGCAGCTGTTCAGAATTCAAATATCCGGGGAGTGTTGCTAAAGGTTAATGAACTATTATGTTTGAAATATCCCCTACCTACCCAATAGTGTTAACAAATGCAAAAGTGACATAAAAACGTATTTGTTGATGCTTCCGTGCTATTTTAACGTTCTTATGCAGATTGGAGCTGTTTTGTCGAATGTTGTTTCATGGAGTTCGTACCAGAGCTCTTCATCACTCAAGTGCAACGCCACATCACGTGAGCTACCGAGCAAACCCAAGAATTAGAAAACCCATACATATGAAGCTGTATATGTGATGACAATGTTCAGTATCAGTATCAGTTTTCAGATCGTGCAGGATGTTAAAATTGTGCGCCTGCTGCACCCATGGTACGGCAGCAAAGTTCCTTGATTATTACGCTGGAATGAGAGTATAGTTCCTAGCCATATCAGCCTAGAAAATCGCAACTTTTAATTTTTCGTCCATCTTTGTACATGATGTAACTACAGAAGAGTCAAGTTTTAAATAGGAAAAATATCAAAACTCTTTGGTCATTTTTGAGCGAGATGCTAACGGTCTAATTGGATTCAATGATCTATGCTAAACTATGCTAAGCTAAAAGTGCTACCACCAGACCCGGAGATCGGCTAAATGGATTCAAAAATGGTAAAACTCAACTGTTTAACTCTAGGGGAGCTGGAAAATTAGCCTATTTTCAAAAAAAGGGGAGTGTTCCTTTAAAATATGTATCGAAAATGCTGAGTGTGATACACAGACAAAACTGACAATCTTGTATAGTATAGAAAGAGGTCTGTCAACAAAATAATAGATCAAAAATTGCATATAACATCTAACTGTATTGTATGTCTCATGTTTGACAAAATATTCAATAAAAACACTTTGGAACAAAAAAAATTGCATATAACAAAATTAAATAAATTTGCGTATAACAAATACTACAGTGAAAAAACATCTAAACATTTTGATAAGTGGGGCTCTCAAAAAAAAAAAAAAAAAAAAAAACCAACACTTTTTATTTTAGTGGTATTGGCCAATTTTCATCGACACAATAACTAGGTTTTTAAGCATGCATGAAATGTTTTGGGTGAGTTACTACATTTTGTAGACATGTAATAAAGTTCTGATGTTGTGACAATTTCACTTACAGTATGGAGGATGTACAGACTGTTTTAAAAAATGTGCCAAAGCAATTGAGAAAAACTGTAAATGGAACAGCTTACTGAAATAAAAAAGTTGCCTGTCTGTTTTTTGTCGAGTATCATATTTGAAATATCGTGCTTTTATGGCTCATATAGTAGAGTTCCTACCTCGAGGAGGAAAAAAATACCTCAGTTTTATTCAGAGGCTCAAAATATGTAATTTGGTGTGGCTGCTAATATTTACAACCCCAAAAAGTAAGACAGAATTCTGAAATTCCGCTTGAAATGTAAACCCCACAACATAAGAAGCATCACAACAAACATTTTTTCACCTGATGATGCGCAATTAGATTCAGATGACAAATATATCGGTACAAAAATAACACAGTGTGCATGCAGTGTAAATTTGGTTTTGACATCTGGCCCACAAGCTGACTGTCCCATCAGGACAGGAGAGAGTGAGACGAACAAGATGCACACAGATGTCAGCAGAGGCCACTTGCCATAACAACATGTTCAGAAGCATAACAACAGAAACATCCCCAATGCTTTGCAAAGGTGTTGCATAACAGCTCCAATTGGTGTGAAAACTCAAAGACAAAACATTCGAAGGAAACGTGTTCAGAGGATAACTTTCCTCACTGCAATGATGGCTGGTTTGAAGGTACGGAGAAGAGCTTGGTTGTGAGCGGAGGGTTTAGTGAATGGCATGGGGGAACAGCAGATGGGCCAATTAAGAGCCTCTCGCATGTGACGATCTGATAATCAGGATGAACTTGGATTTCTCATGAGCCGTGATCAGGACAAGGCAGGTTGCTTAAGGTGTGTGTGCGTGCACGTGTGTAAGTGAGACCTGCGGATCTCAGAGTCCAAACCTACCTGCTCATTTCCCAAGACTCGGAAATGATGAACCTCTTTAATGAGTGAATCAGGACAGCCGGCTGGAGACAGAGAAAGAAAGAATAAAAAGTAATACAGTCAGAGTTAGCATGGGCTGAAACACCTGTCAAAAGCAGATATGGTAGTTCACCCTGAACTTATGAACTAAATGACTTTCTTCTATGGAACATAAAATAAACTATTTTGAAGAATTTTAGGGTTCACATAACATTGAACCCCATTGACTTTCACTGCATAGACAAACAAGTGAGTACATTTCGCTAAGAAAAACTATGACGAAAAACATTTGTTAACATTTTTTTTTCCATGACTAAAATGAGACAATGATGAAACAACAGTAAGGTAAATAAATGGTAAGTGTGACTATATCAGCATGCAATATTGTTGACGATAAAAGACGAGACTAAAATAAAAAATAAAAAAAATAAATAAATAACTTTACCAAAATCTCTTTATTTTCGTCGAAAAAAAAGGAGACAAAATATTATTGCGCGCAGCTATACGTGACTACTACATGAGCTCTCATGTGTGCAGCTGCCAAATATCAAGAGTTCAAATTAGGGCTGGGTGATATGGCAAAAAATTAAAATCTCGTTTTTTTTCAGAACGTTTGAGCAATTCTCGATTTTTTTAACTAGTCAACTTGAAAATGTAACTACAACATGATTCAAGTAACTTTTTGTTTATTAATCCTCTAGTTAAAGAAAAGTCTATTCCAATTGCACCACACATGAAGTTGTCTACATGATGTTATGTAAAATTACAACCACATCTTGTACAAACTTGTCTTATACATATTCTATGTTAAGAAATAATACGAGGAAAATGCTTTTAAAAAAATCTCAAAAGTCAAGGTAATTTAAATTCAAAATGACTGAGGTTATAAAACCAGTAGACTATTACTATCAATGTTTTGTAAAAACAATGACAAGCAGCTTGCAGCCTGTCATCACGACGCAAACATGAAATATCAGACATACAGTAGTAGTTCTTCATAGAGTTCTTATTCAATTGCGCTGCTTTTCAATTGTCTTTTCTAAACATGGACACGTTGTCTGTTGCACTTGCGTCTTTTGCCGCGTCTAATGCATGAAACGGCATTATAAAAATTATATTATATATTAAAAAAAAAAAAAAAAAGTTAAACACTTTTCCGTGCAGTTGGAAAAGTGTTTAATTCTAACGTTTGGTATTATTCAGGCCCGGCCACACCCCGACACATTTTAATACTGTATATAGTTTTCGCGCTATCAATACGTAGGGTATTGAAATCACTTTCACTTTTGCTTTCGTGATTAACACGCACTCTGTGTAAAGGATGTTTGCATTTTCATCATTTTATCAATAAACGATTTAGATTTTTAGCCTACTCCAAAACCTACCCATTTTATAGCTAATATAAAATTATATAAAACTTCATGGTGTGAAACCATTTTGAAATCCCATCCTGCTCAATGTTATATGGTAAGTTCACGAGTTCACACTTGCATATAATAAGCTGAGTAAAGCCCGGGGCACTGCCCCTTGCCAGAGAGAGGGGTCCGAGCTAGGCATTTTAGCCCGAACCCAAAGCGTCCCCCCCCGGGGAAGGAATGGGCTGAAGGTGAGGAGTCGGGGTGGTGGAGGGGTGCTGCGAGACAAGAAAAATGACGGTAAGACTGCTTTGGTTATTTGTAGGGATTCTCTCGTGCTGACTTGATAGGGAGTGTGATTGCTGATGATGAATTGGCCGTGTTAATTATCTGTGCGTGCGCCTCCCGAAATTTGTTAATAAAACATCACTTAGTAAAATAACCACAAGATGAATCAAGATACACTTTTACTGTAACTATGGACTAGGGTGATGTAGAAGTTTTCACCATGAAGCTTATACTGGTAGAGAAAACGAATTTCACAGTAAATGATCTAATTTTCAGCAGTAAGAAAAAAAGTGTTTTAAAGCTGCTTGTTTTGTAGAACATCACAGTTATATATGATATGAGAACAGTAGTAGATAGGGAGTATGTGTTATTTAATAAAAATATAATTATATTTTCAGAATGACAATGTTGTTCAGTGGAGTAAAATGCCCCCAGGGATCAATGGGCAATTACTGTAGGTACTCTGTTCTGAGTTTCATACTTTGTTTACAATTTATGTCAGTGTCACTAAAACTATGATAACTTTTCTGAACACATTAAACTTTTGTTTCACAGAAAAAAATTACACAGTCCTTAAGGAGGACGTTTTCCCCCACGCTAACCTATTTATTTTGTCTAACTGGTGAAGTCTGACAAATACACCTTTGTTATTCAGGTTAATGACATGATGCTTTTTGGTCCAAATCTATTAATTTCTCCAAAAAGGCAATTGAGAATGACAAAAATACACCACTTGACATTTATGATGTCTAAACTGAAATTCATTTTAATTTATTAATTGTTGTGGGCATGAAGTCAAAAATGTCAGGGTTATGTAACTGCCCTTATATCATAATGAAGAAAAAAGCCTCTTAAGCCATTAAAAGGATCAAAGTCCCAAAAATAAAATCTTATTAGGTAGTGTGGCATAATATTTTACTATTATTGATTAGAAAAAAAAGCAATGAAGCAGTTTTGTTAAAGTCAAATGTGCGACCAAAGTCAAAAACATGCTGGGAGGAAAATAAAAATATACAACAGGAAATTATAGAGAGAAGACTGCAAGGTCAAAAAGTCTCTAAAAAATCAGATAATTTTTCATTTTAATAAAAAGTTTGGTAGGTTAGTTCGGGCTGCACAATATCATATCGTTTTGAATTAATATTTATGAATTTTTTTAATTAATGATATTTGAAAAAATATGCGTTTTAAAACCTTAAAAATAATATTTTAGATGTGCACACTCACATGTATTTTTTATTTTTTTTTTTTACTTTTTATTTGATGGTTAAACCACATGACATTTTTAGAATCATTAAACTGATACTTTCTACCTGATCTCATGACAAAAAAGTACCCGTGGGAACTTTTTTGCAAGATGCGAAATACGTACCAGTAAGTCATATCACTGCAGTTTCCAACAGAAATGAACTCTAGAGGCGGTAAAACAGTGAACACTTGTAATCATAGTTATGTTTTCAGCTCCATATGTTTCGCTTTCCGGCTGTTACAAGCTTGCACGGTAGCTCAGCCAGCACAGAATTAAACTTCCGTGTACAGATCACGAAGAAAGAACTGAAAGATGAGAAATCGAAAAGCAAGCTAAAACAGCATGCTTGCAATTGACCGTATGCACGGATTACTGCCTTGTTTTAGACAAGCCAGCTCAGTCATTTCCAGTCAACTATACTGTGCCGTAATAGGAGTGTCCTTTGCTCGTTTTCTGTATATAATCCATTCACAATCTGAAGAAAAGTTTTATTTTATAAGTTTTATTTGTCTAAGAGGACCAAACGTCCATGTATACCGTTTCAAGAATGACTAACACGAGTGTATAAAATCAGCGAGCGTTAATGGCGGAGGAGAAAACCTGCATAATTTTCAAAATATTACTGTTATTGTGTAATGAAATGTAGTTTTAAGAGTATTTTAGGCAAGAATGTAGTTGTTTAAAACTCAAATCTGCATTTTATTGACAAAGACAGCGCCTATTTAAAAATTTGTTTTGCCGATTTCGGAGATGTGAGTTCCAGGCAAACACCGGATGCTCAGTGGTCATGTATCCCGCAGAGAGAGCCTCACCACGGCTAGTCCTTCTGACGTTTGCCGCTGGTCCTGATGTCTCTGTAGTGGTTAAACAAGAGGTATAATTCGTTTTAACAGCTAATTTTTGGTCTCGTGAATCTATTATTTATTCCAGGTCATATCGTTTTGACTGAGGACAAAGTTATGCTTCATAAATTATCAATCGTAATTCAATGCTGACTTTTTAGCATGCATTTGACCGAATTGTTTGCTTTTGTCTTTATTTCCGATTACATAAGTCTCTTATACTTTATAATTATACTTTTATAATGGCTAATATTGTTCATTAAAACTGACATTTAACAAAAAAGGCAGAGTTGTGCTTGTCATGTTTCATTTTATTATACGTAGAGTAAAGATGAATTATACACAGTACACATATTGCCTAAATCACATATTAATGTTTTATTTATTTATTTATTTATTTATTTTTAAATGAGTACGAAAAGAGGGTTGTGTTTTATATTTTGAAGAAAACAAAAAGGCAGTGGTGTGTGATATCACTTCGTTTTATTGTAATGCGTGTATGCGTTGCATGAACCACATTTTTGTCGCTATTAATATGTTTAAATGAAACGGAAAAGAGGCAATACTGCTTGATATAATATTTCGCTTCACTGTAATGCTGTACATTCCCTGAACTACATTTTTGCAGCTATTAATATGTTTAAATGAAAACGAAAAGAGGCAGTGGTGGTTGATATCATATTTCGTTTTATTGTAAATACATTCAGTGAAGACAGCCGGAGTAGAAAAGGCGAGCTGACTGACGTTATCAAGTACGTTGCTGTTCCATTTGCAGAATTACAGGACTTGCATCCTCACGTCTTCGGGAGTTCGTACTTCCAAGTCAATCTTCCAAGTCCGAACTACGAAGGACGCAAGTCCGAACTTTGCGTACTTGGTATTGAGAAACGCCCCGTGTCTACACTGGTCGCGACAAAGCGACCGTTGCAAATCATTTGAACTTTGTGTGAGCACGTCATAAATGGAATTAAATTTATTTATTAAATAAATCTAAAATATTTCAAATTTATATTGATTCATATTGAATGCATTATTTAATTCTTCTACCATTAATATTTAACTTATTTAATTTGTAGTGAAATATTTATAAGTATTTAAATAATTCACCCTTATAGTCTGTTTGTGTCTCAGGTAATTTCATACCATTTTCATCTTAAAAAGTTTTTGTTTTCCATGAAAAGACATTTTCTCATCTCATCTTTATAAATGAAAAGTGGATCTTTGAAGTGAATTTCACTGCACAACTACAGAGATGAAAAATAATAAAGGCTTTAAAATATTACAAGTTTTTAAAAATGTGTTCATGACTATGAAGGAAAGTTACTGATTATCAAGAATACTATTAAGATGTCATTGAAGAGAAGCATCGTTAGTTACGTAACATTAGCCTAAACAGTTATGATAGTGTTTAGCCCTCAGTATTTAAATGTACAACTATGTGTCTAGGTACTCTTCTGGGATTTCCAGGCTCTTTATATGCTGTTAAATAACTGAAACTGAATGCCACTATCATTATTTACGATGTTGCAGTTATTATTTTTCTCAGTTTCTAATAAGAACGAGGCAGGAGAGGAGTCTCAAGAGTCTCCACTTGTATATAGCACATATAAAATGATCTTCACCGGAACGAGCTGGCTTATCATTATGCGGAAGTTCTAAAGAAGGCTCCGTGCATATGGTCAGTTGCGTTTTTATGTCACATTTGCCTTTGTTCGTACTATCAGGTAGGTTTAGGTGTTGTGTTGATGGTACGTTTTTTTAAAACGTCATGGAGCTAGCGCTACAAAAGCAACATCACATAAAACGTACCATATGTACGTTCATCTCTTCTGGGGGAAAAAAAACAGTCTTTTAGCGCCACATCAAATATGTCACGGAACGTACATGGCACTACGTACTTCATGTTTTGCAAAAACGTTCCCACAGGTACATTTTCGTCATGAGATCAGGTTGAAAACTTCTGTTGGTCCCTTTTGCGGACCCATCACACAACATAGCTGGTGAAATTGGTTGACTTTACCTTTCTAGTCTCACTAGTTGACCAAGCAAGTGTTGGTCATCCTATTTCCTCCTACATCCTATATCCAACGGAGAGAAAAAAACATGGAACTAGTGATTGGACTAGTTTTGAATTGCAATTGGACTGGTTTTGTTCTGCAGACCTGGCAACCCTGCGCCAGCATCCAAAACACAACATATGCTGGTCATTTCATCTGGGCGTTCCTCATCAAAATGCAACAGGAAACGACAAGCGCATACATTATCATACATTACGCCCCATATCCCGTACTCGGGTGTACACAAACGCTAATGAGCACTGCTCTTACGGTGAGGCCCAGCACTTACGATGCTGAGACGCACGCAACAGCCACCTCAGGGTCATGCTCTGAGAGGAGAGGCCTTTCATTTGAGCTGCCTAATCTCCAGGAGGACAGGAGAAGCACCTTAATGGGGGACGGGCCAAAGAGGTCCCTCGTATTCCCGCTCCGCGGAAACAACTCGCTGTTAAATCCACACAGAATAATTACGGACGGCAAATGAGTGAAGATGAATGTGCGTGAGCTTAGGCAGGGGCCCGACCCCGAAGTGGCAGTCCAATCCTCTCCTCTAACAAGCGTGGTGTAATGATGTGGTCCCTTTTGTGGGGAAACGTTTTGCTTTGGACCAAAGATTCTTGCTACACACCAATTATCCCTTAGGAGACTAATGACTACTCTAATCTGCATGTGATGGCACTCACACACACACATACACACACACATCCTTGGACGTCTTCGTACACCTAAGTAGAGCGGAACTTTAAATCATGAAATGTGAAATGGAGTGATCTCTAAAAGATGAATGTAGATATAAAGGTTGATAGCGGCTGAGTGCATGTAGTACAAAACAAGCTTATCATTTTGAAGAGAAAAAATTTCACATCACAGATGTTCTGCTCCCTGCCGATTCGCTTTTGTGCGAGTAGATAAGTAGATGAAAAAGATAGATAGAAAAAATATGCCAGCTGTCGGGGTTCAACCAAAAAAAAAACAGTAAATTTAACCTTGAACATACATTTTAATCCTAATGTAATCTTAATATCAGTTCATCTTAATATTTCTATTTTATTATTTAGATGAGACATCTTTATATAAAAGATTTAAATTGTTAATCTTATGGGGTTGGTTCACCCAAAGTTCTGTCATTAATTTCTTCCTAAGACTGTCATTCAACTTCGAAACACAAATTAAGATGTTTTTTGGGACATTTCTGGCCCTCTGCTGACAGCTGAACATTTTTAAGCTTCAAAAGGTTCATAAAGACATTGTAAAATTAATCCATGTCAAGAGACACAATCATTTATTATCATATTCAATCATATTATGGACAGATAATATAATTTAAGTCTATTTTCACATATAGTGCCTTCCAAAAGTATGCATACTCCTACATTTTTGTTCATGTTTTGTTATGTTGCTGCCTTATGTTAAACTGCTTTAAATGACTTTTTTTTCCCACATCAATCTACACTCCATACACCATAATGACAAAGCAGGGAGTTAAGTTAAGTTAAGAGTTTTTATTGAGAGTTAAGAGAACCCTCCTGCTAGAGAAGGGTGATGCGCTCCCACATTTGTCATTAAAATAACGCCATAGAAGCCGCACCAACCGAACTATTAAAATAAGAAGAAAGTTGGATCTTAAAGCTGCCTCGATTTTTTTAAATTGGTTAAAATGAATGGAGAATATTGTGTTTTTCCCTGTGCGCTTAACCATTTCTGTCAGTGGTGCCAGATCACTTGATGAGGTCTGCTCATCCTTTTGCGTGGAAACTACACCGCAAAAAGAATGAACAAAAAGCTTTCTAAAAAAGGCAAAAGAATGCATGGACATTTTCTTAATATCATAATTAAAAACCAACAGACTGATGAAAATGTGCGACATTTTTGCAATATGCGACGTGCGGGACAAGGGGTGAAAATGCTGTGCGGTACAACGCAAAGCGGGACAGGTGGTCACCCTAGCTGGGCCACTCAAGGACATTCACAGAGTTGTCTATAAGCCACTCTTGCTGTGTGCTTATGGTCATTATCCTGTTGGAAAATAAACCTTCTAAACCTTCTAAGGTTCTGAATGCTCTGGACTGGGTTTTCATTAACGGTATCTCAATATTTTGGTGCACTGAGCTTTTCTTCTACTCTGTCAAATCCCTCAGTCCCTGCTGCTGTTTACAGTCCTTTACTGTTGGGTTTGTACTCTGCAGGTGATGAGCAGTGCCTGGTTTCCTTCAAACATGATGCTTGGAATTGAGGTTCATCAGACCAGAGAATCTTGTTTCTTTTTGCTTTTATGCAAATTCCAAGTGTGTTTTTATGTGTCCTCACTGAGAAGAGGATTGAGTTTGGGCACACTGCCATAAAGAGATTGGTGGAGCGTTGCATTGATGTTTGTTCTTCTTTAAGTTTCTCCTGTCTCCACATATGATCATGGAGCTCAACTAGAGTGACCATCAGGTTCTTGGTCACCAGTCTAACCAAAGCCTTTCTCCATCAATTGCTCAGTTTGGCTAGAAGGCCAGCTGTAGGAAGAGTCTTGGTTGTTTCAAACTTGTTCCACTAAGAGTAACGGAGACTACAATGCAGCTTCAGTGCAGCAGAATTTTTTCTGAACTCTTCCCCAGATGTGTGGCCTGATGCCATCCTGTTTCTGAGCTCTCCAGGTTTTTTTTTTTCTTTTTTTTTTTTTTTAACCTCAGGGCTAGGTTTTTGCTCTGCTATGCATTTTCAGCTGTTCAGACCTTTTATTGAGAGGTATGTGCCTTTTCAAATCATACCAATTCAATTGAATTTGCCACGGGTTAACTCCACTCAAAGTGTAGTAACATCTACAAGCAATATGAATGCTCCTGAGCTAAATTTCAACTGTCCCAGGTAAGGGTATGAATACTTATGCAATGGAATTTTTTTTTTTATGTGTAATAAATTTGCATAGATGTTAAAAACCTGTTTTTTTGTTTTGCCATTATGGTTTATGGAGTAAAAATTCAACAATGGATCCTCTGCAGTGAGTGGGTGCCGTCAGAATGTGAGTCCAAACAGCTGATAAAAACATCACAAAAATCCACAAGTAATCCGCACCACTCCAGTCCATCAATTTAAATCTTTTGAAGTGAAAAGCTGAATCTTTTTGTAAGAAACAATTCCATCATCATTTTTAAGACATTTTATTCCTTTAATATTGCTTTCTCCACTGGAAAAAGTCATTTTGTTTGAATCAGGAGAGAAATATGTATAGGCCAAGCATCATTTACGCGGAAAAACTGTTCTAAACAAATATGCTGGTGGATTTTGATGTAAGAGTACAACAGGAGATGGACTTTTTCTTTGGAAGAAGCATTTTTATGGACACTTGATTTGTTATAGTGCTGTTTTTGGACTGTTTGGACTCTCATTCCGACAGCACCCATTCACTGCAGAGAATCCATTGATGAACATGATGTAATGATAAACTTCTCCAAATCCACTCCGCAATCTTACAGATCTACATCTTGGATGGTTTGAGGGTGAGTAAATGTTCATTTTTTTGCCAACTATACCTTTAAATTTGTTTGCCATAAAAAAAAAAAAGAAAACTATTGTGTTTCACCAGCCAACATCAGCAGCAGATTAAACTGCACAATTCATATGGTTTCAAATTTACGTCTTTATGTACTCTGAACCATCAGAAAAAGTATTAACGCTGTGACACACCATCAGCTGATGTCAATTGTACATCTTCATCTTACCTGAGCATTCTAATACACAAATATTATCATAATGAGTGAGTAAAGTGAAGACCAACTGATCAACAAGCTTATAGTTCAAGAGATAGTTCACCCAAAAATGAAAATTCTGTCATTAATTACTCACCCTCATGTTATGACAAGCCCATGAGACCTTCGTTAATTTTCAGAACACAAATTAAGATATTTTTGATGAAATCCGAGAGCTTTCTAAAACTAAAACTGAAGGTAAGACACTTGCTGGTTTCCCTAAAAACAACTGTCTTCACAACATACGTTTCCTGTCTAGACAGTATCTGAATATTTATAACCATATTGCATTTACACCTTCATTCTAATGTGTCTCCAGTGTTATCGGGTACTGAAAATCACTGAAAATATTTCAACATCGAAAACTGGACAGAAAGTTGTAAAGGTCACACAGTAGCAACCTGTAGCAGCTGAAGTCTCGAGCACACACACCATCCTGCAGACTGCAGAATGCTAATGTTGCTAATCCTCCTCCAGGGCTGCAAGCGCAAACGCTGTCTCACTTTTCTTATGCAAATGGCAGCGAGTGCACTAATCGCACTGGACCTGCCTAGGGACTCGCAGGCTGCCAGCAAATATTAGAATTATAGAGGGAAAAAAGGCTCACATTTGTCTAAAAATAATTAAAGATAAAGACTACAGAGGGATGACATGTTGTTACCATGGCAATGAAGGAGTGTAGCTTACTGAGAGGTGAACTTTTCAGGACACACACACACATACAGAGAGAGACATATGGAGTGAGACTAGTTATAGCTCCTTTGGAGTTACCTAAGGTTAGAGCTGCGGTGCAGCTGTTAGTGTGCTGGGGATCTGGTGATCACACAGGTGATTTAAGTTTGAATCCAGCCTGCAATGTGTACTATTCTCATCCCATACCCACTTTGTCTATACAATAAAGTGGTAAAATGATCATGTGACAAACAAGACATGTATAATGCTCTATTCTCCCTATATACAATATATAATCTGACATTATCAAGTATGTCACTCACTTTGCAATAAACAAACAAAAACATGTCTTGAGAGTCTTGAGAGTGTGATGAAGCTTGTTAATGCAGTTAACAGTCTTAGTTTTTTATATTTATATATTTAAGTAATATGACACAATCAACAGCTGTAAATATTAGCATGTGAGCTTGATTGCAAATGTGATATTAATTTTATCCAACAAGTTCATATCCAGTGAGTTTTTTTTTTTTTTCCTTCACCAATGAACACAGTTCCAATCAAAGCTGGATTGTAATATTTTTGGATCTCAGAGCAACACTGCAGTGTTTCATTCCTGAATTTATCTGTTTTTGAACGAATCATTTGAGTCAATGATTCAATAACCCATTCGTAAAGGCAGCCACTTCCTTTGTTTCTAAATGAATCAGCCATTTTCAACAAATTGTTTGAATGATTCAGTGAATCACTCATTAAGACAGGGATTAATCGCCACCTACTGGCTGTTTTAGTGTCATTTATTTATACATAACAGGCCTGAACCTATAGAAGCCTGTTTCCACCACTGAAAGGAAAATAAATAAATACAACAAATACAACTTTTTAACTTGCAATTGTGAGATATTCACTCGCATCTGCAAGTTAAGAAGTCAGACTTGTGACAAAAATTGACAAAAAGATAAAAACACAATTCAGTTTGTATCTCGCAATTCTGATTTTTTTCTCAGACCTGTGGATATAAACTTGCGATTGCAAGTTTTAAAGTCAGACTTGCAAACTCGCAATTCTGAGAAATGAAATCAGATTTGCGAGATATAAACTCACAATTTTGACTTTTTCTCAGAATTGTGTGACAAACTCAGTTGCAAGAAGTAAAGTCAGAACTCTGAGATAAAAACTCACAATTCTGACTTTTTTTTCTTACAACTGCGAATTTGTATCTAGCAGTTCTTACTTTATTACACAATTCTGACTTTTTCTCAGACTTGTGAGATATAAAACGTTAATACTCGCAACTGCAAGCTATAAAGTCCAATTCTGAGAGGAAGTAACACTGATATAAAAAAAGCCACAATTGTGTGTTTATATCTCGCAATTCTGACTTCTCAGAATTGTAAGTTTATTTCTTAGAATTGCTTTATAACTCACAAATTTAAAACTTTATAACTTGCAATTGTGAGTTTATGATGCAATTCTGAGATAAAAAATTCTGATTTGTGAGTTTATATCTGACAATTCTGACTTTATAACTCGCAATAGTAAGTTAATATATCACAATTCTGTGAAAAAAAGTCTGAATTGTGAGTTTGTGTCAGATAATTCTGAGAAAAAAGTCATAACTGTGAGACAAAAAAAAAAAAAAAAAAAAATCGCACTCACTTTTTCTGTTTCTGTTTCTCTTTTATTTATTTATTTATTTATTTATTTATTTATTTTATTATTATTTTTTTTTTTTTTTATTAATCCAGTAGTGGAAACAGGCTTCCATATGAACCAGCCAAGGTACCAGCACAAAAACACTTTCAGCAAAATATTGTTTAGTTATTGTTATTAAAAAAATTCCAGAAAATATACATTTTTCTATAATTTTTTGCAAACCATTCACATATATTTTATTCTATCAACAGATAAGATAACAAGACAACAGATAAGATGTTTTCCAGGTCATTTTTTTATGTCTTTATATCTTAAAATATATTAGGTAGCTTTATACTTTAATGGGGAGGAACCTATCCTTACAAGAGGATCATTATATCTGGGGATTCATGGCATCAAAAAGTCTGCCAGTCAGCCAGAACTGCCACTGCATGAAAAGGTTTCTGATAGTCCTTCTAGAAAAGTTATATATTTGGCGCATAGGAAAAAGAGAGGCTCTGGTAAGTACTGAAGTACTGACCTAATGCTGCAGGCACCTGGCAAAAGCAGTTATGTTAATGTTATACAGTACCATTCATTTGACATGGTCAACTCAACTCAGAATCATGCAGTAAAGAAAGACCTGAAACGGCAAATGAAAGCTGAAGTGATGTACCGCAATGAGGGTAAAAGTCGCACAGGGAGACAAAAAAAACTTCGATTGATATTATTTTGTCATGCTAGAGGATCCACCATCTGCCAGGCACAACTATGATAAAACGTCTGCCAAAGAAACAGCAAAAAAGCCTGTACATCTCATGCTTGGCTGGTCAATATCTGTTTAGCCTCCTGCGCAATTAAATTGATCAGTTGTGCTGTGTTGTACAATTCAATTTTACTTACAAAAGAAAATGTATTACAACATAATGAAATCAATACAGACACCCGCTAATGACTGCCTTTGCCTCAAAACAGACATCTTTTGTTCGGCGTGTAAATGCATGGTGTCATGACAATTTGACTGAGTCGAAGTATAGAGCACTTCAAATCCTCCGAGCTCAAAAGGTTTCTCCTGTGTACGGGCCGTTTGGGAGGGATCAAAAGATGCAGAGAAGAAGGGGACGATCAAAGTTTAACTCCCACCTTTCTTTTTGATCTGTACCAAAAGACCTCTGCGTGCCAAACGCTCGCTCACACAGAGTTACAAAGACGCCATCACAAGCCTGGCATGATTGTTAAAGCCTCATTTAGCTACTTCCATAGCTTAATTACTATTCGCAGTTTGCCGGCAGGGAGGCGGCCTAATGTATAGTGCCTCCCGCTGACTGACGCAGCTGTTTGAGTCACGCTCGAGAAATGTTTTAGGAAATGAAACCAGCGGGTCCACAGCAACTCTAAATTTAATCCAACCGCAGGGGTTAGTTAGCTGCTTAATGTGGATCTTATGGTTCTAGCACACTGCAATCCAGATAAAGCTTGTGTTACAAATACAACTGCACTTCCCTCCACAGGAGATAATGAGCCTATGAATGTTTCAAACTTGACTATGGGTTTACCTTCTTCTGCCTTTGTTTTATCAAAAGGTTAGTTCAGGCAAAATTTGAATTACAAATAACCACTTGATCTAAACTTGTATGACTTTCTTTGAATGAGTCTGTTTTTGAATAAATCATTTGAGTCAATGATTCAATGACCCATTCGTAAAGGCAGCCACTTGCTTAGTTTCTAATTGAATCAGCTGTTTTGAATGATTCGTTTGAATGTATAATTCAATAAATCACTCCTTAAGACAGGGACTTGCGGCCACCTACTGGCTATTTTAGTGTCATTTATCGATAACAGGCCTGAACCTACGAAGGCCTGTTTCCACCACTGAATGAAAAAAATAAGAAAGGTTATTGACTTTTTTCTCAGAATTGCATGATACAAAATCTTAGTTCTGATTTTTCTCAGAATTTTGATATATAAACTCAAAATTGAGAGATATAAAATCACAATTCTGACTTTTTTCAAGATAAAAACTTGCAATTCTGACATTTTTGTGAGTTATAAAGTTAGAATTGTTTTATTCCCGCTTGTTATAAACTCACAATTCTGAATTGTGATATAAACTCACAATTGCACAATAGAAAAAAGTCAGAAAAAAAGAAATAAAGTTTTTCTTCTGTGAAACACACACACAAATCTTGAAGAATGGTCAAGCTGGATCTTCAAATTGCTAAGTCATTTAAACACTGCAATAATGTTTGGTGTACAAACATTTTTTTTTTTTTTCTCAGAAACTACTAGTAAATTTCACAAACGATTACAAAGAAATGGGAGGAAAAACGTAGCTTATTTAAAACTTTGAAAATGCAATTTTACAGCCAATTACAACAGAGTATGTATGTAAAACCATATGATTACTTGCTCTTGATATGTTATTTGAAGTAATTCTTATTGCATCATTGCAATTATATATGTATTCTAAGTAATTTTCAAGGGTACTGCTCATGTAGGTCTATAATGAATTACAATTATCCAATTACTCAATTAATCATCAGAATAATCTACGGTTACTCGATTACAAAATAATCGTTAGTTACAGCCGTTCTCAGAAACTGCTAGTAAGTTTCACAATTACAAAGAAACGGAAAGAAAAATTTATTTCTTATTTAAAACTTTGAAAATTCATTTTTACTGCAGATTAGAACTATGTATGCTGATAAAGTTTAATATGATTACATCTTTATATAAAGAGCTGCACAATAATATAGTTTACATTTTTTGATGATACAAACAATCAAGCAGTTGAGATTTGCTATATATTGCTTTATGTGAGCATGCTGCAACATATAAATGTGAATGTGCAAATGAGATTTGAGACATGGGAGTGGGAGATTTTCATAATGACTTAAAGTCTACATGAAATCTAAACTGGCCCCATTTTCTTGTTTTAATGTGTGTTTCAGATCTATCTTTTCTCTTTATAAATGTTTAATCAAAATAAAAAAAAACATGCTCTGGGATAGTTTAAAGGGATAATTCACCCAAAAACAAAAATTCCGTCTTTAATTACCCTCATGTCATTCCAAACCTGTAAAACCTTCGTTCATCTTCAGAACACAAATTAAGATATTTATAATAAAATCTGAGAGTTTTCTGACCATGCACTGACAGCAACACAACTACCACATACTTCATCTGTATAACTGACCTTTCTTCTGCAAGAAACAAAAGTAGATATTTTGAAGAATACTGGAAATTAAACAACACCGGAGCCCATTGACTTTTTTTTGTATGTGGCAAGGAAAGAACTTTCTCAAAAGGTTTCATTTCTCAAATTACTTTTTTTGTTCCACAGAAGAAAGAAATTCATGCAGGTTTGGAATGACATGAAGATGAATAAATGACAGTAGCTTCATTTTCGGGCTGAACAATGCCTTTAATACTATTCTGGTATGTAAAGCCCACTTTTCATAATTCATTCTGTTCATAAGAGATTAAGTCTCACCTTACATATTTTTCCCTGCTGAATGTCCTGTTTTACTCAGAAATTTGTCAGATTAAAAAACTCTGGCTGTGAATGACAATTCACAGTGACTTTAAAGAGATAGTTCACCCAAAAATGTAGTTCAGCTTCCTGTAGTGAATCGATGCATTTTTGTAAGAAAATTATCCATATTTAAAACGTAAGAATCACTTTAATCTAGCTTGTGCCAACTGGTCATACTTTGAAGCAGCTCAGGACGGATGATGTAAGACGTCGGCACTGCACATGCGCCACTTGGATGTGACGAACGTGAATGCGCCTTAGCGCCTAAACAAAATAATGCTCATGAATTAGAAGTACAAAACGAGGATTTATAAAGAACAATGTCTGAGGATTTCGATATAAACCAAGAGAAGACTGATTTTCCTTTGCTAAAGTAAGGAAACTTGGCTTCTTTTGCTCCTGTAAACAAACACCGGCGCATACGCAACTCCGACATCCTACGTTTTCAGCCCGGAAAGGCTTCCGTGTACGACTCGTTGGCGCAAGCTAGATTAAAGTGATTCTTCCGTTTTAAATATGAATATTTTTCTTACAAAAATCCATTGATTCACTAAAGGAGGCCTTTATTCACCCCCTGGAGCTGTGTGAGGCACTTTTTTTTATTATGGATGGATGCACTTTATTGAACTTGTTGGACCCATTGCCATTCTCTAAAGCTTGGAAGTGCCAGGATCATTTTTAATATAACTCCGACTGGATTCATCTGAAAGAAGGAAGTCATATACATCTAGGATGCCTGGAGGGTGAGTAAATAATAGGCTAATTTTCATTTTTGGGTGAACTATCCCTTTAAAGGCACAATATGTAAGATTTTTTGATTTGTGTTTCCAAGAACGTTTAAATCCAGAGAAATAACAAATTTTCACTAGTGTCCCTTCCCTATACTTAACAGCATGAATTATCAGATGTTTTTCAAACAGTCCTTACAGGGGTCCTATTATGCTTTCTCATGTTTTCAGCTTTAGTTATTGTTTAATGTTACTGTTTGAGCATAACAAAAAAAAAAAAGATCTGCAAGGTTAAAAAGCTCAAAGTCCACTCCAAAGGGAGATTCTCTTTATCAGAAAACACTTTTCAAGAACTACAACAAACGGCTTGTTCTTCCAGATATTGTGACATCACAAAGTCACTTATTTACATAATTCCCACCGCAGAATATGCAAAAAGTGGCAAAAAGAAGACAAAGAAGAAGATCTGTTTAAGTAGCATGTTGTCACCAGATTGTGGTTGTGGGTAGGGCTGTGCAAATAATCGAATGCGATTATCATGCGCATCTCGTCAGTAATGCCAGTTCCATGATTATAGTCTCTAGATTATAGATCGAAAAGTCTCCATCACCTGCTGTCAGATGGAACTGCATATACTACTAAGAGCCGTAGCTCACTGACAAGCTACGCAATATCGCATTCATCATCGGAGGCGATACATCTCCGATAATGAACGTGATATTGCGCAGGTTGTCAGTGAACTACGGCTCTGTGTAGTGAGTGCCGGTCTATCTGACTGCATGTGATGGAAATTTACAACTAATCACTGAACCGGCATTACTGACGAGATGCACATGATAATCGCATCCGATTATTTGCACAGCCCTAGTTGTGGGATTATTTTGGAAGGTGGGGTTTCATCGAAACAGGAATTAATGCGTTCAAGACAGATTGGGAATAGAGGCACTGCAATAATGTAAAATATGTGAAAAATAATGAGTTTTTGGAATAATCAAGCATGAAAACCTATTCTAGTACACCTCAAAAACCAAATGAAGACTTTGTAAAAGGGCATGAAAGGGCCCCTTTAAAAATCAAATGACGGATGGAACAAGTTCCACACAAAGCTATCATATAACTTTAGAAGAGTAGTAATATACCACACAGGTTGCACTTATGTATGTTCTTGGTCACTGTGTGCTTTCATTGAATGTAAAAGAGCAGCATGAACATTCTTCAAAACATCTTTTTTTGTATTTTAATAAAGAAAGTCAATAGGGATGAAACGTCTGTATTCACTTGCATGAATCCTTATTGTGTGATTTTATCAATGCATGCTAATCTGTCTCAACCCTAAAGAGGTTATGCTGACATCACAAAGTGACACGTGCGAGACGGTCTGAAGACCCTGAAGTGGTCTTGACCCACATGTCTGGATCTCCAATGATCCACGTCTTAGTCGTGACCCTTGAGTCTGTCTAGAAGTGAAATGGGCTACAGCTGAGCAGAAATGACCAGAGCTCACAGGCACAGAGACATTTTCATTTCAGGGACGAAGAAAGAGACAGAGAAATTCTGGGCTGCATTATTCCCCGTGTGATCTCGATCTTAAATGCAATCTACTGTTTCTCCTTTGAGCTGTAAGAAGATTTTCTTGGTTGTGCTCGCCTTGGGAAATTCAGTCAAAAATAATATTACCTTAGATGATGAAACTTGCTTTGTTCTATTTGTTTTGATTGTTCAAATAAACTGCAAAAGCTGTGAATTTTTACAGACCAGTAAGAAGTGCTTTTCATGTCTGGTTTGGAAAAACACACATGTACAGAAATGCCAGCAAATAGGGCTGTCACGATTCCTCGATTCAATTCGAGTGCTACTCGACACGGGCAAAATGACTGCACAAAGCATAATGCTATTGTGAATTCACAAACGCTACAACGCAATTAAATAAATACATGCACTTGTGTGTAGGTTATGTGTGTGCACCTCTGAGCAGCTCCAAGCACAATAAATGCTGCTCCACATAAATGGTTATCTTTTGCATAAACTCTGTATATTGCTGTAAGTTTGGGTTTATTATAGCATTCATCTGGGAATGCAACATGTGCCATTTCATCAGATTACTAAGGTAAATTGTTTATAAACCTACACTAACACAGGAGAACACAGCATTATCTTTCTAAATATGCTAATTGTTTTGATGTCCATATATTTAAGCAATTACAGTGTCTATAGCATTTTTGTAGTAATGAAACGGCTAAATATTAAAGATTAAGCTGACATTTGAATTAAATATTGTTTAGTCAATATTAAACAAGGATTAGTTCACGCAGTAAAGTGTAAACACATATGCATAATGCACGTTAGTACTATTGTTTATAATGCATTATGTATTTTAACAGTTGTGTTTAATAAAACCATGAGATTACTTGCTCTTGACACGTTATTTGAAGTAATTCTAATTGCTTCATTGCTATTATATATGTATTTCAAGTAATTTTCAATGGTATTGAAATTATCCGATTACTCGATCAATCGTCAGAATAATCGACCGATTACTCAATTACCAAAATAATCGTTAGTAACAGCCCTACACTGTAAAAAACAAAAAACACAATTTGTTGAGTTAACTTAAAATAATTTGTTACCCTTCTGCCTTAAAATTTTAAGTTCAGTCAACTCAAATAAGTTTAGTCAACTTGAAATGTTAAGTTGTAAAAACTTAGATATTTGTGTTTGTTAAACTTAACAGATGGATAAGTAACCCAGCTGCCTTAAAATTTTAAGTTGAATCAACTCAAATGTCTAAGTTGTCACTTAGTATAATTTAACATTTCAAGTTGAATAAAGTTTTTTTGAGTTGACTGAACCTAAAATTTTAAGGCAGCCAGGTAATAAAATTATTCTAAGTTGATTCAACAAATTGTTTTTTACAGTGTAGACACAACCATTACTTATGTCATAAAATATTATACAATTTATACAATATTTAACTATAATGATAATTACAACCCAATCTCACAGGAAGATGAAACTATTTTATTAGATGACAATTTCGTATGAATTTGTATGGTGTGAATCGTATAATTTTTTAGAAAAAAGCAAACAAGAAGTTCCACCTGTAAACATAAGCATCACCAGAGCACAAGTAGATTGTACAAAGATGTATGAGATGAATGAGATGAATGTACAAAGTCATATGAATAAGCAACCAATTCGCCAAAATATTAAAAAGTTACTAATTGCCACGAGATGCCATGTGTTTGATAATTATCTGTAACCAAACTTTAAAATGCATTGCTACTAATCTGAAGCATTTTCTTGTCTCTGAGAGGTCAAAATTTTACATAACCAAATTAATATCAGAAATTATGCAAATGATTTACAATTTAACACTAGAACATTAAGACATTATCTGCCTACTTTTTTGCATAAATATATGCTTAATTTCCTTACACTGGCATGAGTGATTAGGGAAGGCTGTAATTATTGTTAAGGGAATAATCATTATTTGGTAGAAAAAAATAAATATATTATTAAAGGAAGGTTTCTTTACTATTTAATAATTTAATAATAAATAAAAAAAAAATAGTATTTATAGTATTCTACATTAATAAAACCTTAAGAGTACAAATTACAATGCCGTTCAAAAGTTTTCTGCTCATCAAGGCTGTGTTTATTTGATTAAAAATACAGAAAAAAAAGAAAAACAGTAATATTATGAAATATTGTGTATAGTGTTTTCTATTTTAACATACTTTAAAACAGAATTTATTCCTGTGATGCAGAGCTGAATTTTCAACATCATTACTCCAGTCTTCAGTGTCACACAATCCTTCAGAAATTATTCTAATATGCTGATTTATTATCAATGTTGGAAACAGTTGCTTATTTTTTTATTTCTTGGAACCTTTAATACTTTTTTAGGATCACTTGATGAATAAAACATTTTTTTCTTTCTTTGTTTAAAAGAAATTAATACTTTTATTCAGCAAGGATATGTTAAATTGATAAAAAAAAAAAAAGTGATAGAAAAGACTTATAATGTTAGAAAAGATCTCTATTTTGAATAAATGCTGTTCTTTTGAACTTTTTACATTACAGGCTCCAAAAAATATTATGTACCACAACACTGATAATTAATCAGCATATTCTTGTAAGATCATGTGACACTGAAGACTGGAGTAATGACTGAAAAAAATTCAGTTTTTCATCACAGAAATAAATTATATTTTTAAGTTTATTAAAATAAAAATAAATAAATAAATAAAAAAACTGTTATTTTAAATTGCAATAATATTTCATAATATTACCTTTTTTTCTGTATTTCTGATCAAATAAATGAAACTTTGATGAGTGTAAGAGACTTTTTTACACCTTCTATAAAATTCAAATGACAAATGGGACAAGTAAACAGTAGACTACAGTACAATATAGTCCATCCTAGGAATATACCTTTAATGGCTGTAAACAGAAAACATATTTTAATATCAGCCCAGATACGTGCACCCCTTCTCTTCACCTATCAAATTATGGCCCGTTGAGCTCTTTGCTGCAATTTTTACACTCAGGAGAGAAAGCTGGAACCCCTGACAAAGGCTCATAAACTAGTCTCTATCATCTCTGGCCTGCAGCCTCATAACCTTTGATAGCCTGGCACAGGGGCCAAGGTCATTGATGTAGCGGGGTCCGTGTCTGACACTTCACATCTGACAGGCCTTTGTTGCATTACCCTCCTTTCTCTCCCTAATTTTTGGAAACTGGCTAAAATGCAAGAGGTCACCCCTGCAATTCTGCCATACACCGTTAACATCAACCTTATTCCAACAAATCAAGCCAAGATTGCGCTGCGTTCTGAGACGAGCGGCCAGAATTAGCATTTGAAAGCCCAATCAAAAGCCAAGTACTTAAAGAATGCTTAATTATGTTGATAATCAATACCCCCTACACCTCCCCCACTGCCCTGTGAACCTGTGACATTTACAATAAAGAGCATGCATAAGAAATGACAGGCATGCTGGCCGCCTTCTTCTGTTGTCCAATCAAACCTCTCTGCAGTCACCACTTCAGACAGAGATTGCTAACAAATTCAGCATGTGGGTTTTTAGTATGCAGGGCCATTTGCTCATTTTAAAACACTTAGTCTGTATAAACACTGTGGATAAATATACTGTCACTCTAGAAAAAAAAAGCAAAGATATTATAAATAAAAATTAAGTTATTTCAAATTGTAATATATTTACATTTTTACTTTCTGTTTTTCTTTAAAAACATTTTAAAAAATTATTATCCCTCATGTTTTCAAACAGTAGTGCATATGGACTTAACTTACTGGTAACCGTATTTTTCAATCTGAGTCTAAAGGTGTGCCTGAATCAATCAGAGATATAACGCTTCCCTGAGGTGATGTTACCCTTCAAATGACTCTTTAAGGTTTCTTTAGGCGTAAGACGTGTGATTAGCATGACAGATGTTTACCTGTCGATATCCAAACCAGATGTGTATCTGGTCACTGGGACGCTGCCCTGCATGCTGTTCTTTTGTGATAGCAAAGAAAGAAACCACAGAGAACTTTAAGAGGAAGGTTTTGTCGCCTCAAGCTAACAGTGTCTCACACACTCACACTCAGGTGAAGCTGATGATACAGCTGCAGTACTGCAGAGCTCTGCGTGGCTTAAAAAGACAGAATTATGAATATGAGGGAGATAAAGAGAAAGCTTGAGATTACAGGAAGAGAGCGATGTTCCAGCGGATCAGTAATGACCCAACAGACCCGTTAATACGCATTTGGGCAGAAAGAACTTGTGTAAACCAGACTGCATGAGCGGAAACAAAGAGACAAGACTAATCAGTTCCCACAGATAAGACGTGGCTCATTTATGTTCTGGAGAACCGTTTGAACTCAGAAACCTTTAAAAAATAAATATACTTGTGTGTGTTTTAAGGGGAGGTTTCTATAAAAAGGCTACAGCAGACTTACAGAAATACAACCTGTTCAAGTTCTGGTAATTCTAACAACTTCATCAAACATTTACACAATAAGAAGCAAATGAACAAGATGTAAATGAAAATTTAACCTTAACTATTTACTTTCCAGACAGGATGAAATAATATAAAGTGAGACAAACTCACTAAAAACATCACAGAATGAATCAAATCCATTGTTCGTATTTGTGCTGACGTCATTAAGGAACCAGCTTTTGTTAGTTAAAAGGATTTTACATAAGACTAAGCAAAGAATAACTGACAATTTACTGCTAAATTATTGATCAGACCACAGGTGGTGCTATAACAGTCATAAATGTTTTAAAAAAAAAAAAAAAACATAATATTTCTATGGTATGTTACTTGGATTTGACAAAAATGCTTTTTAAATAATTGTTTTAGGTGGTTACAGGAATGCAAAATAATAATAATAATAATAAAAATAATAATAATAATAATAATAATAATAACAATAATAATGTTTAATGTCTTCTTTCATATGTGCTTAAATGCCTTAAAGTGCTTAAACCCTGTAACCATTGCTTGCAGCTGTATTATTGTAAATTAATATTGTAATTGCGTGTTTTAAAGCAGTCCATTGTATAAAGTGCTATAAAAATAATCATGAATTGATGTGACTTGTTTGGAGTGCCAAATTGCAGAGCTGGTGCAAACATCCACATCAGATGCTTTCTTAACTGCCGTTTTCTCACTGTTGTCTTTTTTTTGTTGTGTGTTTATTTTGTTATGAGAGGAAAGTATGCAGCATACATTTACACATTTACATCTAAACACTGTTCTCAGCAGTGCGGGCGGCATCAGGATGTTTTCTGACAGGTATTTCACACTTCTTCAGGTATTTCAAACTACTTTTTACTCCTTACAAGAATTAAAAAAAACACAAAAAAAACTTCACTGTAAGTTTACCAGGGCGTTTATGGGAAGCATCTTGATATTAATAATTAAAATTCAGAAGGGGTTTGTATGTTCTGAAAGTTGCATTATAGGAACTCTTTGTGAAAGGTTTACATAAAAACCTCTTACATGGGACTATGGCCTAGTAAACATCAATTCCACCTTTTCTATATATAAAAAAAACAACATTATGTTTTCTTCAACACACAGCGGCTAGTCTAGACAAGGTCAAGACTTTGACAAATGACCTCAATTACACCCACATCTCCCTCCTGACTCAAACTAACACCAGTGAAGCTTCAGAAAGCCCATCCACGGCCATCAGTTAATCTCTAACACACACAAACAACGGCGAACAGAAACACTGACAGGACGAGATCACACGCGCTCACACTAGTTCCCCAGTTCCCAGTGTTGTCTACACCGGCTTTGAAGCAGCGACTGAGTCAGTGGAGGTAAACAAGCGAGCACCGAGAATGTTTCTGAGGTGGTTTTATCAAATCAAACCCTTCTGCTGCCGAAAGACAGCGAAGAGTGAGAGGCTCCTGGGATGAGAGCGTAGAAACTGCCAAACAGCAGCCAGCTCCAAAATGAGATTATTTCTGGAGGAAATAGGTGCATAACAAACGTGAGCACTTTGGCACGCTCACACGTGCTTGGCTGAGTGGAAAATCTACTTGTCGGCTTTCGAGACCAGAGATATACAGAAACAAAAGTCGGAAGCACCTTTGAGAGGGAAGATGACGTTGATTTGAGTTTGTTGGAAAACATCCACATATATCTGAGGGATCTGTTTATGACAAAAGACAGCAATGATATAGAGATGGATGACTTTCATCCTTCCATGAAACACAGAGACTTGTACAACAGGAAAGGAGATTCGCACGCCTCTCACACCTACAGGACGGACCCCGACCGGTTTCCAAAGATGCTCTCATATTACAGGGGGCTCTTTGTGGATGGCAGAGTCAAATCGTTTCCATGGCGATATATGCAGCAAGAACCAATTGCCTCCACTTCAAAGGCTGAACCACTTTAAAGGGCTGCAGCCCGAGAGAGAGGGAGTGAGAAATACAGAAAGTGAGAGAACACCTTATCTCCTCTCCTGATGGCAAAACCCTTTACCAAGCATTACTTTCACAGCCGCTTCCTGTGCAGAAAACGCCCAGCTCATCAGGCCAAACACAAAGCCTGCGCAGACTTTACCTTCGTTGACAGGATACACTCTCTCTCCCTGATACCTTTGTAGGTGAGTTAAACTGTGCTCATCATGATACTAAATGCAACTACAACAAGAGCGGTGTCTTATGAAAACTCTAAGGTAACACAAGGCCAGAAAAATACTTCACACAAATGCTTGGTCAACACATTATAAGCGCACCGTGTTGTACATACTTGCTCTCCTGTAGAGGCTTGGGCCAAAAATGCCACCAAAATAAACAACAACGCCCCCTAAATTCAAAATAAGGGGTAAAAAATCCTTCTGCGCAGCTAAATCTATTACGGGTGTTGCGATTAAAGTGAAATGTGAACATAAGTGAAAACAGGCGATTGCAGCATTACATTAGATCTGCTCACGCTGCATCAAATTTGCTTTATGTTTTTAGGGGTTCAAGTGCATAGCGCTGAAACCCTATTGTATTTGTTAGAGCGGCCATGAATCAGTGATCGTCACGTAAAACTGATCATGCAGACCGTAAGTCGTAGAGACTTGAAACTTGGAGGATGATTGTAGTAATCACACCATATACAACGTGACCATAGCTCGGCCCAATTTGCCTGACGGGGGTGCTACAGCGATCAAAAGTATGAAATCGCTAAACTGTCAGTCGCAGAGTCAAGTGTCTTATGTCATTGGAATCCTTGGCTCATACCAGACAAAATGCATGCCTCAGATTCAAAATTTTCGGGTATTTCGCATTTTTTTAAAAACGTACTTTTGCAAACTAGTCCTAGGTTTTTCGCCCGATCGGAACCAAACCAGTGCAGAAAGATTTTCTGGAGAGTAAGTATCAATAAATATCAAAAAAAAGTTGAACTTTCGACTCAACGTCACGAAGAGCCACCAAAATGTTTGAAAGGGGCAGGGCCACTTTTAGTAAAATGCCTATAACTCCTGAACGGAATGAGATATCTCCACCAAACTCAGAACATGTATGTAAGAGCTCAATCTGAGGTCACAGGAAAAAAGCAGAGCTTGGCAACTTGGTGGCACTATAAGAAAGAAAAAACATAAAAATGGCTATAACTGTGCAAGCATTTGTCCTTTCAACATGAAAATTTGTGTGCACGGTGTTGCTCCAAAGTGCCACAAGTGTCTATAAGGACATTTGTATTTCTCAAAAAACATGGCTGCCACTGGCCAATTAAGTTTGAGCACCTGTTAGACAAGATTAACAGAGGCCGATTGGAACGAAACTTGGTGGGCCTGTTCAATTCATGACCCCAAAGGTCTGAGAGAAATCTGAAGGAAATCGGCCACTAGGGGGTGTAAACGATTGTACGTCACGTGATGCTCATATCATATGATAGAACTCCTCATTCTGGCCAACTTTGCCTCTAGAACCACTGCTGTCAACCAAATCGTTTATTAAATGATTGAGAAGATGTAAAAAACCTACTTTAGCCTCTACTTGTTCTAGGTTTGTTGCTTAATCTGGAAAAAAACACTGTAGTGCAATGCTCTGGACAATTATCAACAATTATAAAAAAAAAAAAAATTACACTTTGGAAGGCTATAACAGGGTAATTTAGAAAAGGGTCTGTCCAAATGTACCCAAAATCCTATAAAGCCTAAAGGGAAACTCAAAACTTCACAAAACCTGGTGAGAACATGAGACAGGTGATTCTAAACAGCACTGTCAGAAAAAAAGGTACAGTTCTGTCGCTGGGACGGTACCCTAAGGTACAAAGTGAAAAGTACTTTTAATATGTACTAATATACTAATATGTACTTTTAAGGTACCAATATGTACTTTCAAAGTATTAAAATGTACCTTTAAGGTACTAATATGTACTGTTTAGGGGTAGGTAAGGTACAAAAATGTACCTTTTCACTTTTGTACCTTAGGGTACCACCCCAGCGACAGAACTGTACCTTTTTTTCTGAGAGTGAAGCATGCAAAGTTTTAAGGAGATCAGACCACAGGTGGCACTATAACAGCCTGATAAACATTAAAAACATTTTATTTCTATGGTAAATTACCTGGATTTGCCAAAAATGCTTTTTTAAATTATTGATTTGGTGGTTAAATAATGTCTTTTTTCATATGTGCTTAAATACCTAAAAGCACTTTTTTTTTTTTTTCGATGTGTAAAAAGCAATAAACTAATTTATAAACAGTTTTTAAAGGGAGCCTTGGATATTAAGACTTGTGTGGCTTAATATAACATAAATTATGTCTCTTACTTTAAAAAAAAAAATCACATTGTTTTATACATATTTTGGACATTGGGGGCGCCATTATTTAAATGATGTGAAATGCTTGCACTCTGTGAGCTACTGGCACTACCTGTTGCTATTTTTACTGCAACACAACTTGGAAAATAAAATAGTGATATGTTGACAAATTGTGCAGCTTTTGTTTGTTTGAGGAGAAAGGAATGGGAAGATGCCTGTGAATTAATAAAACTTCCTAAAGACCTGCGTCTTTGTTCTCTCCACTTTAGCCCTGGTGCTTTTGAGGCTTTTAGTAGACCACAGCTACTGAAAGAGCTTACAAATGGCAGAGACAAGAAACGCTAGATGCCATTCCTGGCAGGATGTAAACATGAAACGCTTGTCATGATGCTGCAGCCACTGAAAGAGTTTCTCAGCGCGAATTTTGCTCACTATGCAGGGGCGTTTAAACTCCTTGTGGGGAAAATCGACGGTACCGCATTTGGTTTAAGCCTACGCTTATATCTTTTGCCATCTGTATGCTCTTTCAGTAGCTGTGGTCATCATATAAGTATTTTATTTTCTGAGTTGTGTTGAAGTAAAAATAGCAACACATAGCAGTAGCTCACCATTTCATGCTATAATGGTGCCCTCCATAGTCCAAAAAACATAAATCGTTAATGGGTTTTCTATTACATATTTCAGTAAGAGACATCATTTACGATAAAAATAAACCATACAAGTCTCAATACCCAGCGTTCCCTTTCAGTTGCTTTGTCTGTGCATTCAAAATATGATGAGCCATTTTTCAAAATGTTTTGTGTTCTAATAATCATCATTATTGCAATCAAGAGCAATAATCAAAATAAAAAAAAGTCATAATATTGCCATTTTGCCTTGTAATGAATTTCTGTTTTTTAACTGTATACAATAATCCTTTATAAAGGCCATTTACATTATCCAACATTATTCATTTGTAATGTAAATACGTGTATGCCACCTTTGAGCAGCAATAACCAGTACGTATAAATAAAAATAAATGCCATATCAGGCGTAACTTTCCCTGTTCCACCTTTGCAGTGTAAATATTAATAAATATTTGTTGATGCTGCTACAATTATACTGGTAACAGACTATAGTAATCGGATTGAAGTAACTGGTTTAATGTAAGAATCTGACAAAAGACAACAAAGATAAATTTAATAAGGCAAGCATAAAAATTACCTTTACAAATAACTTACATTTATATTTTAATATAGGTAGTTTTAAATGTTTCCTTAATGTATGCTATTTTTAAAAAAAATAAAACTTGTTAAATAATATAAATAATAATTGCTTATTTTTAGATCAATACATATTTCATCCACATTCTTTTTAGGATAAAGTATAGTACAGTATACATAAATATTTAATCATGGTTCACTGATCAGTACCTTTTACTTAAGAACATTAGAAGCTGAGTGCTTTTATGCTTTTACTCAAGTGAAATTAAGAGAGTACTTATAGATTTTTCTAAAGTAATAAATTAATTTGGGCATCTGTATTTTTACTTGCATACCTTATCACAAAATTATGAATTTTAATATGTGGATTGACATGCAGAAATTGTTGATTAATTAAGAAGCTTGTATTACTTAATCACTCGTGAATAAAGAAATGTAAAGGAATGCTCGAAGTGAGCCCGAGGGAAAAAAAAAGAAAGAAATAAGGAAAAGTGCAAAAATAGGCCCAAACATGCTACAAAAATCCATCAGAATTATAACTCAATTTCCTCTTTAATAACTCGCTGAAACAGATAACAAAAAAGTGGCTTTTTCATAAAGAGAGGGGCCAGTGAATCAATACCCATATAAAAGCGTGGTTAGTGTCTCCTCAGCAGATAGACGTGCTATATTTCACCGGGCCTCCTCGCTCGCTGTGCCTCCGGCGTGCCGTCCAGCAGTGATAAAGGGGCCTCCAAATCTCATTTTTAATGTCCTTCTCCAGCATGAAGGGCAACTGACCAGACAAAAGGGCCGAGCTGTTGCATTCAGCCTGAGAATAATGAGAAACGGAAATGTCGTCCGATACGAGAGAGTGCGTAGATTTAAAGAACATAAAAGTCTAAATTAAAATTTAAGCCTTACGCTCTCCATTAGAGATAACAACAATCTAATGTGAGCTACTCCTTCTTCAAATGGACTAAATTATGATTTAATATATGAGATTTTGCTCTAATGGACTAAATTATGATTCAATAGACTGCGTTTATGAATCCTCCTCCACTGTTACTGACAATTATATCTCGCTGTCATTACATGTGTGCTAGTTAGCATGAATTTCCTTGATTATAACCAGATTTTTCTAGTCAAGAACTAGCCACTTAGACAGGAGTGATGTGTCTGATTGACATGCAAAGCGACCAATCACAGTTTGTTTAGTTTCTTGCTACTTTAACACATTGTTTATGATCTTTTTTTTCCTCATCCCTTCATTGTAATGAGAGACGGGTTGTTTTCCCAGTCGTGTGGGGGTGAATGCACACATATACCTCTACACCTTCCCAATTCCCTTGATGGGTGGAGTCTGACTCCCAGACAGACTGCGCCTCAATCTGGCCTTTGATGGAGGAAGTAAAACAGTTTTGTCTTTTTTCTATTCCTTGCCCAAATTTCCAACCCACTAATTATCTCCTAATTATCTCTTTGATTAAGGAGAGAGAGAGCGTGTGTGAATGTGACAGTCAGTGTGATGAGGATTAATGGAGCTGTTGTTCCACTGACTGATGTAACAATGATGCCACTGTGAATTACGTGTGTACACTTCCAGATTTAAGATGATTAAAAGCATGAAATTACACAATCAAGCTAATTTATCTTAGCAAATATCGGAAATATGTAATCTTGCTTGTATATTACTACAAAATTAAGTGTATTGCAATATGCAGAAATATTTTGAATAATTTATTTGGCCAAGTAGGACTAATTTTAAGATCTGTTTTAATATCATTTTTATTTTAAACTTCAGTAACTGTTACTGATCATGTAACACTGAAGATGGCTGCTGAAAAATGAATTAATTACATTTTACAATATATTAAAATAATAATTAAAAAAAAGTTATTTTAAATTGCAATAATCAGACTGAGTCAATGCAAATCATTTCAGCGAAAGTTCAACTTATCCATTTCAATTTGGTTTGTATCTTCAATCAAAAATAATCATGCAAGGATTTACAGTTGAGGTCAAAAGTTTACATACACCTTGCAGAATCTGCAAAATGCATGTTATTTTTTTTATTTAGTACTGACATTATAGGATATTTCACATTAAAGACATTTACATATACGTCCACAAGATAAAATAATAGTTGAATTTTAAAAAAATGACCGCGCTCAGGACAAAGAAGGGACTCATGAACACTTATCACTAAACAAAAAACAGGTAACAACACAGTATTAAGAATCAAGTGTATGTAAATGCATTAAATAAAGAAATCTTATTCAGGTCAGTACTAAATAAAAAATAGCATGCATTTTGTGTGATCCCTCTCATTTTGGTAAAATAACTAGCATTTTGCAGATTCTGTAAGGTGTATGTAAACTTTTGACCTCAACTGCAGTAATGTTTTTAATGGACTAATACTTGTATTCAGCAAGGATACATTAAATGTACCAACATTTAACGTAACTGATTTTTTTTTTTTTTACTTTCATGTAAGATTTTCAAATAAATGTGGATATTCTGAACTTTCTATTCATCAAAGAATCCTGAAAAAAATATAGAACAGTTTCCACAAAATGATTGCTTTCAACATGGAGTAATGATGCTGAAAATTCAACTTTGCATTAAAGTAATAAATTACATTTTTAAATACTAAAATAGAAAACATCTGCTTAAAAATGTAGCAATATTTCACAAAATGACTGTTTTTGCTGTGTTTTTTAGATCAAATAAATGCAGCCTAATGAGCATAAGAGACTTAAAACATTTTAAATCCTAATCTTTTAAATAGCAAAGTCTATAAAGTAAATATGGCTTTTTTGTTGTATTTTAGATTGCAACATTGGTGCATATAAGTGAAAATTAATCTTGTTGTCTTCATTTAGTGAAAAACACCACAAAAACATTAACTAGATGTGTGCTGTATATTGCTTCTTGCACACAATATTTCAATTCAACATATTTTCCTCTGAATGAAATGAAGACATCAATAAAAAATGAATAAATAACCCATTTCAGACCCACTACATAACTGAGACATATGGTGACTGTTATCAAGAGGTTGAAAATCATTGATACAAATAATCAAAGCTACTGGACATATTCCAAAGGTATCAGAGTTTCAAAATAGGCTTTGTTTCAGTTCAGTCTAGCCTTTTAACAAAACTATCCAACATTATTCTTGAAATTAGGCTTTCAAAATCCCTTGTGTAACAAAAAGCACATTAGCAGCAGCGTTTCTGCATAATGTGGCGGGTTTCAGCAAGTGCTACACATTAGAGTATCAGGTTTTCAGTGTCAGCCGCAAGCTTCACGTCAACAGCTCTAGTATTAGCTGGCCCATAATGCCCTGCTGTCAGTGAGTCAGCTTCGGTTTTGTCAGTAATTGGGCCCTGAGTTGGTGTTTAAGAGACTGTACTAAAAACCCTATTGTCACTTCGCTCACATTAATGTTGAAACAGTTTCCATTGTGTCCTAATAAGGTCCTTCGAAGTTCAGCAATCTCAACATCTCCAAGAGTAAGAGAACTGATTGGGATGAAACTATTTCCAAACGAATCGTTCTGTCTGATGTCTCCATCTCAACCTTTACCGGTCTTCCATAACTGAAATGTCATACTGTACTGCTGGGAGCCCAAAGTACACATTATCATTATTCTCATGCTCCTCCAAAGTCTGTTGTCAGGATGCTGGCGGAAGAGTTCTTTTATTGGTTTCTTTCCTAAAATGTTTTTGTTTGTCAGAGTGCAATGGCACCCAAAAGAATTTGAACACTTAAAGGAATCATTCACCCAAAAATGAACATTTTCTAAAAAAGTACTCCCCCTCAGGCCATCCAAGATATAGACGAGTTTGTTTCTTCATCAGAACAAATTTGAAGAAATTTAGCATTACGTCACTTCCTCACCAATGGATCTCCGTAATGAATGGGTGCCGTCAGAATGAGAGTGCAAACAGCTGATAAAAACATCACAATAATTCACAAGTGATCCACACCACTCCAGTCATCAATTAATGTCTTGTAAAGTGAAAAGTTTTTGTTTGTAAGAAACAAATTCATCATTAGGATGTTTTAACTTCAAGCTATTGCTTACGTCTAAGAAAAAGAATCCTCTATCCATAATATTGCTTTCTCCACTGAAAAAATTGTCTTTCCTGATTCAGGTGAGAAATATTCACAGATCAAGCACCATTTATAAACGAAAAAAATCTAAACAAATATGTTGGTGTATTCTGACATAAAACGACAACAGCAAATGGACTTTTTCACTGGTGGAAGCGTTATTGTGGATTTGGCCAGAAATAACGGTTTCAAGTTAAAGCATCTTGATGGATTTGTTTCTTGCAAGCTTTTGGATTTACAAGATGAACTGGAGTGGTGCGGATTACTTGTGGATTATTGAGATGTTTTTAACAGCTGTTTGGACTCTCATTCTGACAGCACCCATTCACTGTAGAGAATCCACTGGTGAGCAAGTGATGAAATGCTACATTTCTCCAAATCTGTTCTGATAAAGAAACAAACTTGGATGACCTGGGGGTGGGTACATTTTCAGCAGATTTTCAGTTTTGGATAAACTATTTCTTTAAGCCGCACTTGCAAATGACTGTATGTCATTGCTTTAACAAAATATCAACCTAAGGGCATCCGCAAACAAATGAAGCTAGAGTTTGTCTCAAAACTCACTAGCTGGTGTTGGTGTTATAAACAAGTTCCACTAATGCTGGAACGTTGAAATGTATCACTTCTGTTTCGGAAAAGTAAACAAACGCTACTTGAATTCTGACTTCCAATTGTGAAACTTATCTCCATGATGCAGATGTATGATGTCAAGCAAACATAGTTGGTACCCAGGGAGGTATATGAAGGCAACAATAAGGAATCAAATGAAAAGCATCAAATCACTTAAAGTTCTAAATTTAGATTGATAATAAACCTATTTAGCAAACATTTGCAGCAGCAGGTGTGTGTAAAACGATAAATTATCATCTCTGTTCATAATCGTACACCTGCAGAACAAATGCTATCTTTCACATAACATCATTTATCTTCCGCAATTTGTTAGGAGTTTGATAACACCCGGACAGCTAACAGCGATTTGCTCTATTTATAAGACACCTACTAAGCGGCAGTAAATGGGATGTTGTTACAGATGGAAATGGGCAATATCAAGTATAGGAATAGCCTAAATTCAAATTTGGTGAGTTTAACAACCAGGAAATGACCATATACCATATATAGTTATTGCTTTATAGTTCAATTCAAATATTTATATTTATTTTGAATAAAAGCCACTTGGTTTGATATTTGTCATGTAATGCAACAACATACATTCAAATGTATCTTAAAGTGATAGATCACCCAAAAATGAAAATTAGCCTATGTTTTATTCACTCTTAACCCATCTTAGGGGTGTATGACTTTTTTCTTTCAGACAAATACAATCAGAATTATATTAAAAAATGTCCTGGCTCTTCCAAGATTTATACTGGCAGTGAATGGATGTTGAGATTTTGAAGCAAAATAAAGTACACGAATGCATCATAAAAAGTACTCCACACAGTTCCATAGATTTAACAAAGACCTTCTGAAGCGAATCAATGCATTTGTGTATGAAAAATATCCATATTTAAAACTTTATAAACAATTTAGGAGCACAGTCAAAATTTCAGGAGCACCTTCTAATCAATAATTGAAAAATCTAATAAAAAATTATCCTTTCCATTACGAGGTAAATTTTGACTCCTTAAAGTGAATTAAAGGTGAATATTGTTTTTACATTTGTAATGGGATTTTTCAAAATGTATTAAAAGTATGTCATGTTTTATGTCAAATTTTACAAATATATATTTAATAAGCTAAAATTTCTAATTAAAACAACAGAATAAGAACAATTAGAAAAAGAATAAGTTACCAATCAAATGAAATCAGTATTAACAAAATTAATTTGTACTACAGAGGTGGCACAGAAGAACATAAAAGTGGCTTGCAGGTGTATTTTCATGTTTAATAAGGCTCAGAGGTGGCATGAGAGAAATCAAATTCATAAATTCACATTGAGATTAATGTTTTAATACACAATTTTGAATATAGAAATATTAAATGATTTAAATAACTGAAAAGATACTTTAAAAATGAAACTAAAACTGCCAGCAGGTGGCGGCAAGTCACTGATTTAATTACTGAATCATTCATTCATTCATTTGATTCGTTCAAATGGCTGATTCATTCAGGAATAAGGCAAATGACTGTCTTTATGAATGGGAAATTGAACCATTGACTCACTAGAGTTGTTTAATAATGCACGTTCATTCATAAACTGAACACTGCTGTGTTTGAATGAAGATGCGCAGCGCCTCAGTTGTGACTTGTTTCAGACTATTTTTGACGACAAAATAGAGCAAAACCAGGCAATAGTGTTAAAGTCAGACAATGTAAGTCACTTAATATTAACTTTGTTTATTTAACTGTTGTATTAAATCAATATCTCATTTATAAACTCCCTTAAAAATAATTAAAAGCTGTCACTCATCTTAGTTCATCATGATCTCACAAAGTTCCACTATAATCTCTCTACACTGCACAATCAATCTCTTATTTACACTCTCTCTACACTTTGTTTATGAAAAGATTTGTGAGATACATTACTCAACGTTGCAAAAACACATAGAAACTTTTGAAGCCCCCATCAGCGCAAACACAAATATGCTGTTCGGGTCAGTTGCACTGGTGCTCCTAAATATTTTTTCATAGTAGTTTCGGTAGCACCTGGATGGATGGATGCACTTTATTTTGCTTCAAAATCTTGAGCACTATTCACTGCCATTATAAAGTTTGGAAGAGCCAGGACATTTTTTTAATAGAACTCCAGTTGTATTCATCTGAAAGAAGAAAATCACACCCAGGACGGCTTGAGGGTGAGTAAATCATGGGGTAATTTTCATTTTTGAGTGAACTATCTCTTTAAGATTACAAATACTTTTTGGGGCCTCAACAATATTTTGATTGGATATTCAACTGAGGACAATAAGAACAAGTACACTTTACTGCCATCAGTCCAGTTGAGTTCAACCTCAGATACATTCAGATACAGATACAGTGCTGCTTTACAAGAAATTCTAAAACATAAGAAAAAAGCTGAGATGTACCTGGAAAGAGTTACAAAGTAATTTTTCAGGGCTCTTTGACTCCATTAAACTAAAGTGTGAGCTATCCAAATGAAGATGTGAAGAAGTGCCGAACTCTCAAATTCTCTCCAAGGGCACGGCGGTACCTCATCCAAGACGGTTCAAAAGATCCTAGTTAAACTTTCAAGAATCTGTAGGACTCCAGCGGTTAGTTCAGTTTTCCTGACTCAATTCTATGAAAAAGAGAGTTCATGCAGGAGTAGCAAGCCAAAAATAAACAAGAAGAAGAACTTCAAGTCTGATTTTTGCTAAAAAGCATTTCAGCCGAGACTCACTGGAAAAACGTGCTTCTACCTACACTTTTGCAAAACATGTAAATACAATTCACTGCAGTTTCCAACTGAAATAAAAATTAATAGCAGTGAAACACCAACAAATGTATACATTTTAAACAAATAATGATGAATTATTTAAGACTAATTTTTGCTGATTACTTGCACAAAACCACACTGTTAGACATTTCTTTAATTTCTACAGTTATTAACCATATATCACCCAGTATAATACTGCAAATTCCCTTAAATAACTGTAATAACCATTGCATCATGGGAAGTTTCAGTAACGTCAGACCCCACATACAGAGACTTACTGTGGCTGCGTCCGAAAGCCTAGTCAGCTGACTTGCTGCCTCGCTGCCTTTATATAATAGATGAGATCTTGACCATGATATACTTTATGAATCGTAATAGTGTAAAAAGCATAATAAATAAAATTGTTTGTAATAATAGTATTTAATAAATGTTAAAAGGGTTCAAATGAGCAGTGATTAAGAATAATATTTACAATAAACTACCAATAATAATGAAACAGCCACTAATAACAATGACCTGTTCTGCAATATTACTTGCATCAGTGCTTTTTTTTTTTTTAAGCAAAAAGTAGCTGCCATTCTCAGACGTCTTCTCCGACACACAGACCTTCAGTGGGTAATGACATTGAGGTCTTTGTATATTATTAAAGCATTTATATATAACTGTATAAGATCGTTTTTCTACAAAATCTACAACTTAACCGTTACGTAACCTAGCAACGGCGTCACGTTCAGCTGCCTCTGAAGTCTGTCCGAAACTGTTTCTAGAGTTGCCTTCGCAGCCTTCGAAGTCACTGCCTGATAAGGCAGCGAGGCAGCAAGTCAGCTGATTAGCCTTCCGGACGCAGCCATTGTCTTTTGTCGAGTCTCGATTTGCCGCGACACACGTGTCCGAGGAAGACGCTGAAGCAGCAGGGCAGCGCCGCGGCGTTTGCCCAGGGATGAACCCGCGAGAGTGGAAGAGTTCCGGAGAACATCTACGCTGTGTCTCGATGCAATTTAGGAGAGATTAGGACCGGCAAGTCGGGTAAAAATATATATACGTTTGTCAGATTTTTACGCACCAGTTTAACCTAGTAATATTTACCCGTTAACATGGCGGTTACAAATTTTACTACAGTAAACTGCGCTGTTGTTTCAAACGGCTTTTGTCAGATTATTGAATTAAGTTACCGAATTAAAATGACTTTTAACGAGCAACGCTTATCTTATATTAAAATTAACTAATGTGAATGGATGGATGAGGTCCAAAAATGAATGATGAAGTCCAAAACTATCAATTTCAACATTTTGAACAATACAGCCCTACAATCTTTTTCTTTCTTTTTTTTTTTTTTTTTGATAATCAAAAAAAGGCATTAAACATTTTTTTTTTCTTTTTAATCAAATGAAAATTAAACCCTTTAATTTTTTGGCAAACAAACAAACCTGGAAGAAAATTTGTGTGAATATTCTGTTAAAAAAGTTTTAATAATAATTTTTTCTACAATTAAGTGGTTAATCTGGTTGTAATATTTATTTTTATCATTTGTTTTATTTAAATTGGCCATAAATATAAACATATAAAGATGTACATTATACTGCACAAAAGTAATACAAGAGTAATATATTTCTGTTACACATTAATCCGTACTTTTATTTTGACAGGTTGCCGTGAAGTTTCTGTGTTTATGATATGCTGCTAGTTTTCTCAAATGAAACGGTAAAATTCACATGGAATGACGCTCACAGCAGCTCTGGAGATGAAGTTCATGTGTTCATGTCGTCATATAATGAGACACAGAGGCCGAAAATCACTGCGAGCGTCACGTGTGCTTCGGTATTTGTGTAGTAAACAAACTGTGTTTCCACAGAGCCAAGCGGAACAAGCAGGATTCATATCTAAACCGTCTTTTTCCGTTTTAATACTTACAGACATTAGACCATATCGCGATTCGAATTAAGTGACAGAACTAATTTTGATTTATTCATCCAAAAATTGACGAATTCCGTGGCATTCCGCGCTATAGAGTAAATTCCGTTTTTATGAATGGACTCCGCGATCCGGTCCGCGTTTTCGCGGAGAAATTGTAGAATTGACATGCCGTCGTGTAAATAAGATAAATAACATAAGACCATTTAGTTTGTTTAATAAAAGAACAAGGTTCTATAGGAAAGGTAACAATGACTTTTGTTGTGATATGGCGCTATATAGAAAATAAATTTTAACTTGACCTTCAAAGGGGGGTGGGGGGGCTAATATAATGGTAGGGGAAACACTTTGTAAAAACCCTTTGAAATGTCTAACAGTGCACGTTATGACCTCAAAACACTTTTTAAAACATACGATGAAGCAAATGCACACCTTTTAGAGGTGCAAGAGAAAGAACTTTGTTAAAACAGATTGTGCCTTTGTCAGGGTCTGTGTCTCAAAACACTTACCACAGTGCATGATTTATAAACAAATATATTTTGGTCGCATCACAAAACCAGCTCCATATGTATCTTATAAAACTTATATAAGTCACGATAAATGTCATAAAAGCTAGATAAAATGGCATGGTTGCTTCAACAAATGCGTTTTTAAGGGGTATTTACTTACTCAGAGGCATTATGAGTCTATGTTAGATGTTATAATTGAAAGAAGTAAAACTTTATATACTGCTGTCACTCTTTGTGCAAGATTACATTTTGCTGGATATTTGCAACCATTTTAGCTCAAATAGAACATTATGGAGATCTCATGAAAATATCACTGCACTGTATGAGCATGTGTTTCACTGTGCGTCACAATGTCATGTCAATGTCTGTATGAACCCAGCATGAGCTAGATGACTAGCTGCTAGTCATATAAAAAAGCTGCTTTTCTTTTATTCATCTTTCACTGGCATGGATTTCGGGGGAAGTATTTTTTGTATTCTATTATTCAGCGGTTGGGTTTGCCCCTCAAAACCCTGCTCGCTTTATCACATTATACATAAAACACAAAGAACAAGCACCCACTGCCACAGAGGCCAGGCTTTGAGCTTCACAAGTTCAAAGCCAGTCGACCTACAGAGCCATGTGGGTGTGTGTATAACTGAGAGAAAGACGGCTGAAAAGCCTCGCCGGAGCACCGTAACTCATTTGTCTGAAGGGAGAAAGTTATTATTCAATGCCGAACTGTAACCTTTTGCCTGCAGCCAACAGGGGCGTACCTGAGCACTGCTGCAATTTTAGGGTTTGTTTGTATCAAAGCCCATACCGCGCACTGTGGAAACATATACAGTGAATGTTCAAATCAAGAAGATCTTTCTTTTGACAGCTGGCCCTGCTGAGAAAGAGAGTGAGAGCAAGAGAATCACTGTAGAAGAAAGATATGACTAATTTAAGTCAGCAATTTTCCACTCCATCTACTCTCAAGATATTTCCAGTACAAAATCGGTTCTTTCCTGTCTTGTGCTACACAGCTCTCTGAATACTAAAACTGTACACAAAACCGGAATGTGAAAGTGTTGAAAGACATGCCGAAATGATGCAGTCCTTATATTGTTTATATTGTTATATTGCTGTTGCACACATGAGATTCACATTTTGGTGGGACGAATAATACTAAATAAAACATGTACAACAGCTTAAAGGCATTGTTCACCTAAAAACAAAAATTCTGTTAACTGCTCACCCTCATGTCATTCCAAACACATAAGACCTTTGTTCATCTTCAGAACACAAATTAAGATATAGACAGCAATGCAACTGACACGTTCAAGGCCCCGAAAGGTAGTTAGGACACTGTATTCTTGTAGCTTTATAAAATTACAGTTGAACCACTGATGTCACATGGACTATTTTAACAATGTCCTTACTACCTTTTCTGGGTCTTAAATGTGTCAGTTGCGTTGCTGCCTGTGCAGGGTCAGAAAGCTTTTGGATTTCATCAAAAATATCTTCATTTGTGTTCCAAAGATGAATGAAGGTCTTACAGTTTTGGAATGACATGAGGGGGAGTAATTAATGACAGAATTTTCATATTTGGGTGAACTATCCCTTTAAGATACTACAATCATAATACACAATCATAACAAAACTGAAAATTTTAACACTTTTTTAGTACTCATTTAAGCATAGCCAACAACACATTATCTTGCTATGGCAAGGCAAGGAGGAAGGACAGGAGGTCGTAGCTTCTTGAAAAAGGGCGAGCCAGCAGGTTGGCGGGAACGAGTAGCAGAATGCAAAGTTGCTTAGCCCAAGCTCTGGAAATATGAGCCCCACCGAAAAAAATTCTTAATCCAGGCTAAATTAAATTAAATAAAAATAAGAATACATTAAATTAAATTGAATAAGAATATAAAGCCCCAAACTCTTTGCTAGGGACATCAAATACAGCAAAAAGAGAAAAACGTAACAAAAAAACTAAACAAGGCAAAACCAAACAAGAGTACAAAACTCCAAACTCTTTACTATTGACATCAAATACAGCAGACAAGGAAAAACCAAACGAAAAAAAAAAAAAAAAAAAAAAAAAAAAACAAGAATACAAAGCCACAGACTGTTTACTAGTGGCATCAAATATAGCAGACAGAGAAAAACAAAACAAAACACACAAAAAAAACTCAACCTGGCACTGCTAAAAATCAAAACAGACCAAAATAAAATTATAAAGCCCCGAACTCTTCGCTAGGGACATCAAATACAGCAAAAAGAGAAAAACTGAACAAAAAAAACAACAAAAAAAAACAAAGCAAAACCAAACAAGAATGCAAAGCCCCAAACTCTTTACTACTGACATCAAATACAGCAGACAAGGAAAAAAAACAAATGAAAAAACAAACAAAACAACAATACAAAGCCCCAAATTCTTCGCTAGGGACATCAAATACAACAAACAGAGAAAAACAAAACAACAAAAAAAACAAAACTAAACTAAACCCAGCACTGCTAAAAATAGAATACAAATACAAAGCCCCAAACTCTTAACTGGTGACATCAAATACAGCAGACAGGGAGAAACAAAACAAAAAGCAAAGCAAAATAAAACAAAACAAGAATACAAAGCCCCAAACACTTCACTAGTGACAAATACAGCAGAGAGAATAAAAAACTAAACTAAACAAAACCTGACTCTGCTAAAAACAAAACAAAAAAAACAAATTAAGAACACAAAGCTCCTAACTCTTTACTAGTGATATCAAATACAACAGACTTAGAAAATTAAACAAAAAGCAAAGCAAACCAAAACAAAACAACAATACAAAGCCCCAAACACTTTACTAGTGACATCAAATACAGCAGACAGAGAGAAAAACAAAAAACAAAACAACAACAAAAAAAAAACTTAAACTGGCACTGCTAAAAAATAAATAAATAAATAAAAATACAAAGCCCCAAACTATTCACTAGTGACATCACATACAGCAGACAGAGAAAAACAAAACAAAAAGCAAAGCAAAGCAAAACAAAATAAGAATACAAAACTCCTAACTCTTTACTAGTAATATCAAATACAGCAGACTAACTAAACAAAAACTAAACAAAAAGCAAAGCAAAACAAAGCAAAAGAAGAATACAAAGCCCCAAACACTTCACTAGTGACAGCACATACAGCAGACAGAGAAAAACAAAAACAAGACTAAACTAAACTAAACATTGCACTGCTAAAAAACTAAACTAAACTAAAACTAAAGTAAACTAAACCTGCTAAAAAAAAAAAAAAAAAAAAAAAACAAGAATACAAAGCCCCAAACTCTTCACTAGTGACA
>CM070019.1:7139921-7249921 GCA_036247105.1 Cirrhinus mrigala | reverse complement strand
TCCACTATCGGGGCGAACCGTTCTCTTTGCTTAACCGTTTCACTCCGTGCTGATCCGGGCCAGTCAGCACGGATACCGTTTCATTTTCCACTGTGGTGCTGATAACGGAACTCTTTGGAATGTAAATACAAAAGCGTCAGTCGTTGCCTTGGTAACACAATTGTAATGTAAATAGCGATATGGACAATGATCATATATTTCAGGGTTTTTTTATCTGATATTTACTTTGTTAAATAACAGAAAAAAAGGACACAACTCTTGGCGCAAAAAAAAATAAAATAAACAGAAGGCGACGACAGGTATAACGTTACCAACAAATGCTGAGGGGACATGCATGCCAATGGAGACGGACACCGAAGGTAAAATTCCTTTCTAAAAATACCGCATCTATTGACAGTATTAATGCATGAGCTATGAATGCAGCATAGCTGTTTACTTGGCTGTTTGATCAAATAGCGGGCTTCCACTTAGCACACACACTCTATCAGCACGGTTTAGCATGGTTGTCTTACTGTGCCGAGAATTCCGGGCGGAGAACGGTTTGTAATCGTGCCATGCTGTACCAGGCTCAGGTGGAAACACAACTGGAACCGTACCTGACCGTTCTAAGGACCATTCGGCCCGACAGTGGAAAAGCTATTTTAAAAAAAAAGCTTTAGCTATTTTAGGTGAGAGTCAATTTGTGGACTACTTTTATGGTACTATTTTGTCATTTTATAGTTTTTTTGTGTTTATTTATTTTATTTTATTTTTTTCTTTTTTGAGTATAAGTCAACTTGTGTCCTACTTTTATTTTATACTACTATTTAGAATTTTATACAGATGTTTATTTATTTATTTTATACAGATGTGTATTTATTTAGTTTAAGAGCCAATTTGTGGACTACTTTTATTTAAAAAAAAAAAAAAAAAAAAACTGACTGTACAGTACATATACAGATAAATATACAAATAGGCAGGATGATTCATGCTTTGATGTAAATAGGTTCATATCCCACCCGCATATATAACTTTTAATAAACAGAGCAAAATAGCAGTGGATGTATATCATAAATGGGGGCGTTTGGTTGCACTTTATTTAGTGATTTCACTGGACTGGAATGGAGAGCAGGCAACAGAGTGAGGTGGAGTGTGAGTCTGAAGCCTTGTTTATACTTTCTATCAACTTGTAACGGCCAAGAAAAAGCTCAGATTCTCCAGTGTCATCCTGTTGAGAGTCAAACAGTTTTAGAAACAGGAGTTAGAATGACACTGACAATTATTCATGTTAAGTCAGTGAGTATAATTAGACAAATAAATAACTGTTTCTAAAAATGATGACAGAAAAAGCTAACACACTGTTTTTAAAACCTTAAAATTATATTAAATTATATTATATTATATTATATTATATTATATTATATTATATTATATTATATTATATTATTGATTTCTTACAGTGGTATTGAAAATATATAAGAATTTAATGTATTTAATTTACTTACTATGTATCCATATAGTTTATTAACAGTTAATATTGGTTGTGGCTGGCACTGCAACATATTTTAATAACAAACACTTTGCAAAACCTGTATGACATTGTGAAAGGTTCATGAAACAATCTCCTGAAATGATCCACTTAAATAGTTAAGATCAGGCTGAAATGACTGTGGAACGTTTTAAGCATAAAATTGACTAAGTTTGAACATTTTTTTTTTGGACTGTGGAGAAAGTTTTGAGCTCTGTATTTCAGTAGAGTATGTTTACATAGTACATCTAAGTCTTTTTTCAAAAGATCAGAGAAAATTTGCTTTGTCATGATACAGTGTGACCCATTCAAAATAATGGCATGATTCAGCGTGGAGCCAAGCACGGGTACATTACTGCCGAAATTACCGCTGCTGTAATTTTCAGCACATTTTGCCTCAGTAAAATTCAACTTGTTCTTAATGCTAATGATTCACACAGACCAACGGGAGAGGAAGATCTCTCTCTCTCCCTGCACAGGAAGATGTGCGCTCTTCTCCAACAGAGGTGTGTGACTAAATGTTAAGTGGAGATTTTGTGCCTTTGAGGTCAGCTTGTAATATGGTGTTATGTTAAAGCTCATTTCAAAAGAAGGTTAAGGGTGCACTGGCTTCCGCTGGATTTTCAGAGAAAAAGCTTCTTGAGCTCACACAATTGCGTTTATCGGAGGCAGACGATCATTCCTTCACATTTCGTGGATGTGACTGGCCTCTTTCATCTGAGCCTTTGGACAAGCGTGTTTTGGCTGGACTGTTGAAAGTTGTTTAAAAGTGGAAATGGCATTTGAGGCTGATGTCTGACCTTTCTACACAATCTGCAGACTGCAGCCACACACAGTGATAGATGGGCACAAAAACACGCCGTCACAACACTAACACACACACACACACACACACACACAGACAAATACTCACTAAAGAACATATATAAGTCTGTCTGTCCATCTATCTATCTATCTATCTATCTATCACCTGTCTGTCTATTGTATCTAGGCTGCATTTATTTGATACAGTAGAAACAGCTGAAATACTAATTGTGAAAAATGACAAGAACAGATTTCTACTTCAAAACATTTTAAAATGTAATTTATTGCTATGATCCAAAGCTGATTTTCTTAAGATCTCCTGCGGGTACTTAGTTGTATCAAAAAAGGTTTTAAATACGCTAAATGGTATAAGAAATGTCTTAATTATACGGATGTCTTTATGTGAATTATCTGAAGGGAACCGACTGTCCTCAGAAACGTGTCCGTTGGCATATTTATTTCATCTTATCTATAATGCCCGATAAATCAGCGTTTATATGAACGCAGTGTTGCTTTGTGTACTGCTGTTACCGGGGAAACTGCTATATTATGCCGCTAGTTCATTTTGAACAAATCTTTAATGTGACTCGGGAAGAACGAGTCGTCTCGGGGAGTGATTCATTCAGTCGTGCATGCGTGACATCCTATTATGTTCTGTACCGGAATTAGTTCACCTGTTCACCTGTTTACCTCACACCCGAAAACTTGTCAGATAAGAGGCGAGGTGAGCTAATCATAGACTAAAATCCCAGGTAAACAATTAATTAATCTTTTCTGTTTCTTATAGTGTTATAGTTTTGTCTTGTTTGTAGTGTGACTAACGTTTGTGTAAGCAGTAGATGTGTTAGGGAAGTAACACGTAACATTTTAATTATATTTTGCTAAAATGAACGAAATGACTCGAAAAACGATTCGTTCATTTTGCAGAACGAGACTCAAAGGTCCGAGTGGGTAAAATGATCTGAACTTCCCATCACTATATGCCGCTCCTAAAGCGCCACCTCGTGGCAGAGAATGAATTTGCGTAAATTTTGCAAATATCGACCCATGTTTTTACGCAGCAAAAACGAGTTGTAAATGTGTAAGAAGTTAATGTGTCTTCTAAAAATCTAAACAGTTAGGACAGCAATATTTATATGTTTTAAATTAATAATTTAAATGTTTGATTTATCCCTTTTCATAAGAAATTTTCTCAAGGCTGAAATGCTGTTGTGTTTTTGTGAAAACCTAAATTTAAATCTAAACTGTAAATCATGTCATTTTATGGCTTAATACTGTATGTTACTATAGACATTGTCCTACTCCATTAATACTGTGCTCATTTTACTTGTGCAGCTCTTAAAATTGGTCATAAATTGCCTTAAATTTATTTTTAAAAATTCTGCATATAGCCTGTAAATTGTAAGATAAAATTCCTTCCTTTATATTTGTTGATATTTGTTTTGAAAATATTTTTGATTGAAATTTAGACTCCTATCTGATTTTCTTTTTCTTTTTGTTTCTTGAACATTTTAAAAATTTAAAGAACCTTTTTCAACTATAAAGAACCTTTTCTGCATTTAAAGAGGAGCTTCTATAGATGTTTAAGTTTCTTCACAGAACCATTGACGCCAATAAAGAACCTTTATTTTTAAGAGTGTAACCATACTGATATTGATCAAAGATAGCTGTGTCCATAACACCGGGAAGTTCTGTTACAATTGCCAGCTTAAAATGAATTACTAAATGAATTAAACTGAGTTGTGAGTTCATCTATCAGATCTTTTAAATAACCAACAATGGCTTTAAATGGTTTGTAATCAAGCGCATAGAGCATGTTTGAGCTCTAGTAAATCTTACTACAGTACTCATTTCTCCATCTGCAAAATTAAAAATTTAATAAAAAATATAAGTGCTAAGATATGTTACCAAAACATATTTTTGCTTATAATGTTAAAAAATAAATATTGGAATTAATCATTTTAATAAAAAAAATGATAATTAACTCACAAGTAACTGGAATTATTAGATGAATTTGGAATCAGAACCTGAATTATTAAATTCCTTTAGACTCCTATTCCTACCCTGCACTTCCACTGTTTTCTTTGAGTGTCTTTACCGGCTGCATCCAAAGCAAAACTGTAAATACTGAGAGCACAAAATGAGACAAAAAATATCAGTGAAAAAGAAAACGAAAGGGGGAGAATGGCAGCGAAACAAATGAAGGAGTGTAAGGGCAAGACAGCGGTAGATACAGAGAGATACAGTGCGTGAGAGATTGGTGGGGTGTTCTGGCTGATAGGGGGTCAATGCTTCTCCCCGGAGTCCCATTACCGGGTGGCATTAACGGATGTGGTGGGCCAACGGGGGCACGGCGAGGGCCCGGAGAGAGTATGTGTGTGTGTGACTGTGTGTGTGAGAGAGTGAAGGAGAACAATTTGATAGTATCTCCTCTTCACTGCAGCCACCAACACACCACCATCAATCACTGCCAAACACAGCAGCCTGTGCACACAAACACATCGAATACAGAAGCACACGCACGCGCACACATCCTAATAGCAATTCACATTGGTGAACACTTAAGGTATGTTTACCTGCACAGGGCAGAGAGTAGCCCACCAGCGGCTCCTGGATAAACTGTCGCTCATTGAGTCTGGTCACACAGTACAGGTGGAAGCACTCCAGGCAGATCACGTGACGCTCAGCACACTGAAATACCAGCACTGGAGTCCTGGGAGACACGGTGAGGCCTGAGTCATACTTACAGTTATACAACTTTCATCATAAAATAAATGCACTTTTAAGAAAAATACTGTACCCTAATGTAACAACAATGATTTGTGTGATGTTACACAATCATAGCCAATCAGAATATACAGTCATGGCCAAAAATATCACCAGCCTTGCAATTCTGTCATAAAATGCAACACTTCTCTCAGAAAATTGTTCCAATTGCAAATGTTTTGGTATTCACGTGCTTATTGTTTTTGTTTGCAATGCAACAACACAAAAAAAAAACATATAAGAAAAGTCAAACTTTTACACAGAACTCAAAAATGGACTGGACAAAATTATTGGCACCTTGTCAAAACCGTAAGAAATCATTGCTTCTTAAGCATGTGATGCTCCTGTAATTTGTATTTAGACACACCTGTGGCAAGTAAAAGATGCTGGCAATATAGTAATCACACTTGCAACCAGTTAAAATGGAGAAAAGTTGACTCAAACTTTGTGTTGTGTGTCACACTGAGCATGGAGAAAAGAAAGAAGTGTAAAGAGTTGTCTGTGGATTTGAGAGAAAAAATTGTGGAAAGACATGGACAATCTCAACGCTACAAGTCCATCTCCAGAGATCTTAATGTTCCTGTGTCCACTGTGCGCAATATCATCAAGAGCATTTACAGCCCATGGCACTGTAGCTAACCTCCCTGGACGTGGACTGAAGAGCAAAATTAATGAAAAATTACAACAAAGGATTGTTCGAATGGTGGATAAAGAACCCTGATTAACTTCCAAACAAATTCAAGCTGATCTGCAGACACAGGGTACAACAGTATCAGCTCGCACTATCCGTCGCCATCTGGATGAAAAAGGACGTTATGGTAGGAGACCCAGGAGGACACCACTGCTGACACAAAGGCATAAAAAAAGCAAGACTGGAGTTTGCCAAAACTTATGTGACAAAACCACAATCCTTCTGGGAGAACGTACTGGACAGATGAGACAAAAGTAGAGCTTTTTGGTAAAGGACATCATGGTACTGTTTACAGAAAAAGAAATGAGGCCTTCAAAGAAAAGGACACAGACCCTAAGGTCAAACATGGTGGAGGTTCAAAAATGTTTTGGGGTTGCTTTGCTGCTTCTGGCACTGAATGTCTTGACTGTGTGAACGGTATCATGAAATCTGATGATTACCAAAGAATTTTGGGGCGCAACGTAGTGGCCAGTGTCAGAAAGCTGCGTCTCCACCAGAGGTCATGGGTCTTCCAGCAGGACAATGACCCGAAACACACTGGAGAGTTCTGAAATGGCCAGCAATGAGTCCAGATCTGAGTCCCATAGAACACCTGTGTAGAGATCTCAAAACAGCAGTTGGGAGAAGGCATCCTTCAAATCTGACCTTTTAGTAGGTAAAAAATATCAATTTCTTGATTTGAATCGATTTTCATTTTTATGAAATAATATTAATATCTTAAATCCTAAGAATTGATTAGTCTAGCCTGTTTTCAGTTAATGAACAAAACATTGTAGCGTGCCTCCCATCCAATAAATTACAATAGGCTTTGTGCTTTGTCACTTTTGATATGAAACAAAGTCTCAGGTTTCAAATTATGTCCATTTTATTCCAGTATCCAAACAATAAATACCATTTTGGCTTAGTTTAATGTGGAGTGACAGACCGCCTTGTAAGTGCACACAAACTGATCGTCTCGTCCGCTGTAACCAGTTACTAAAATCCATTTTTGTCTCATGCAATCACTCAATCAGTGTTTCAACCTCGCAAAGACGTCAATACAACAGCTTTTAAGCAATATGTCACATTAAGTCATATTTACCTCAGAAGAACATATTTGGTGACCATAAACTCAATAAGCAGCTAGAAAAACTCTAGAGGAGCATTTTGCAAAATATATGCACCATATAATATATATTTATTTTCATTTCATTACTGTTATTCAGTGTTTAATTTATGTTTGATTAATTCTGTAAAGTTTTTATGACAGCAACCATTTAAATGTTTATATTTCAAAAAACTGGAGTAGAAATATAATTATGCAGTTGTAAATTTATTTATTTGTATAATAAGTTCATTTTAACCTTCAATATTATAGTATTGAAGTACCGACTGACTCTTGTGTATATTTTACAGCATTAGTCAACATATTCTCACTCCCAGCTCGTCTCATATTGACACTTGGTCGGGACCCCTTTAGCGTCACTTTTGGACGTGCAGGGTCCTCCACTGCTTTAAATAAGAAAAATCTGGCGTCAATGTTGACGTGAAAGGCATTGGGAATTTTATCGGCATGACTAAATTACATATTGGGTAATAATTTTGCCATTATTGCATATATGTTGTTGTTTTTTTTTGTTTGTTTGTTTGTTTTTTTTTCAATGTAAAGAGTTATACACATTTATATACACTATATACACATTTATGAGCATGTAACCCAACCCCTGCCTCTAAACCTAATCATATCTAACAATATGTCAATTTAAAACACAGGATATAACATGCAGATGCAACTGCAGTCACAATTTATTTAAGAAGTATTAATATCCCAAGTCTTCTGTTGCAAAATGATTTATTTCTGAGAGGAATAGACGCAATCTCTGTATCTATCTGCTGCAAACTTGTTTGCAGTCTGTGCACAAATGTAAAAATTGCCACCAGAAGAAGCGTTACGCCAGATTTGGTTGTGAAATGCCATTGGCTCTTGAATGTCTTGTGACCGATTGCATCATGCTAAACAAGTTTGGGAATATATTTTTGAATGTGATATGTATGGGAGTGAGATCGTCTTCAGCAATTAAAACCTTATGATTTACTCTGTTCTTTGCAAAGAGATAACAGAGGACTTGGCATGCAGTACAACTTGTTCGTAATACTTTTATATTGCTTTTTATGGTCGGTTTTTGTAGTAAATACCTGTCACTGTACTTTTATTTGCCTGTTGCATGTAGGGGTAGGGGTGGGTTTAGGTGCACCAAAATATCTATGAAAGTATACATTATATAAAATACTGTCTATTTTTGTAAATGCATGCAAACCATTAAATGCAACGCATAATGAAAACAACTAAAAGCAGTGGAGGACCCTGCACATCCAAAAGTGACGCTAAAGGTTAGAAATTGTTAGAAATTAATACTTTTATTTAGCAAGGATGCTTTAAATTGATCAAAAGTGATGATAAGGACATTTATAATCTTACAAATTTCTATTTCAGATAATAAAATAGACTTTAAAATATATTCAAATAAAAAGCAGTTATTTTAAAAAATACTTTGCATCAAATAAACACAGGCTTGGTGAGCAGAAGAGACTTCTTTAAAAACATAAAAATCTTACTGTCTAAAAACTTTTGACTGGTAGAGTAAATATTTGGGAATATAAAGAATAAATCTTTTTTCAACTATGGTAATAATTTCTGAAGGGAATGTGCTAAACCGTCATGAAAATAACGGCACAATGTATTATACATAATGGTCCATAAGAGGTTTATAGTCTTACTGATTTTGGGGTGAAACATAACCTGGAGAGTTTTCATGAGATTCTGAAGACGAACACTGATGAGAGGAGGGCTTCTGGGAGAACGGGGGCGGGTAGAGCTTGTTTAGATATATTGCTTGTTCAATACCATCAGAAAACTTCAAATGATCTCAAAGACCCTTGTTACTTCAGCGTAGTAAGCAAAGAAACAGCCGTCTGAAATCTCATGACAATTTTCTTTCCATTTCTCCAGAAGTCGTCCTTCACTCTCAAACACAGACTCACTTGACCGGAAGTCAACTTGCTAACACAGTGTTCCACCTCTCTGACCCCTCTCTCCTGCTTCTATTGTAAGAGACTGGCCGCGTCCTTGTCGGTGCCCTTTTAAACAAATGGAGGAGATCTCTGAGGAGGAAGAAGAGTGGAGTGGAGGACGGTGGAAAAACAAAGCTCTACTCAGGAAGGTAATTGCAGCGCTACTTCAATCAGTCCTTGATTTGAATGGTGGTTGTTGGTGATTGGGCTCCATTGTCTGGTTTCTCCAAGCGCTCACCCGCCCGCCCGGCCCTCCGTGCGAGAGCAGCAGGTAGGAGCGTTTCCGCAGGACCGCCCCGCTAATAGCTGACCTTCATTGGCAGGACACACTTAGCGCTTACACTTTCTGGAAAAATGGCCACTGTTGATTGAAGGGCCGCACAGCAGGAGGCGTATGTAGGTTTAAGAGTAGAGGCAGCTTGTCTTTCAGCATGTTTGTATCAATCTTTAGTTTACTTGTACAATGTGTTGCAGGTATTTCATCTTTCCTGACTGCTGGATCAATCAGAAAGTCTCCAAACTGCTCTGTCAAACTTGTTTTGTTTAGAAAGTTACTTTTCATATCTTGCCGTTGTCTGTGAGTGAGTCTTACACTATGCGCCAACCAGGTGCAACACAACATTTGCCAGTGTAATTTTTTTCAGGGCTTGTTGCTTTTAAAGTTAATATATTTTAAATGCACTAAATTGCAGCTTTGTCAATAACTGTCAGACTTTTGGACTGGTTTTGCCCCTGTAGTTCTTCGATTGTTTCCTTATTTGGTCATGTTCCTTTCCTTGTTTAGTTTGATTATGATTCCTCGCACCTGTGTCTCCTAATTATCCCTTGTTCCTGTGTGAATTTTGAATTATCCCCTGCATTTTCGTTCATTAAAGACTGTTAAAGTTTATTTGTGTCTCCTGTGTGCTCCCTGCAAGACACAACTGTGACAGAAGACCCAACCAAATACAAAGTGAGCAGCGATCTACCCTGCGTTTTCTTTTTTTTTCTCCCCCGTTTTTTACTCAGTGTTTTCTTTTGTTTTTTTTTCAATGGATCCCCTCTAGCGGTTATGTTTAGTTTATCAAGACACCATCCCCTGGAGGAGTACATCTGCGAATTCCTCATCTGCTCTCAGCAAGCTACCCTCAACCGGTGAGCTCTTGTAGACTGTTTCTGGGGAGGTCTGGATGAGGGGATCGCTAAATGGATGCCACTGGCTGGTTCCAGGTGGACCCTGCCTGATTACGTCGACCTGACTCAGTCCCTCAGAGGATCCCGTCTCCTAGCCGCCACCCCAGAACCCAGTTGCTCCCAAATTGAGCTTGCGGGCCGATCCCAAGTCAAGCCCACTGACCGCTCCTACATCGAACCCGCCGGCCACTGCTTACTCATCGTTCCTGTGTCAAGCCAGCCAGCTACTTTGTTGTCAAGCACGCCGGCCAAGACTCTCACAAGCCAACTGGCCACAGTATTCACAAGCCCGCTGGCCGCTGCACTTTCAGGCCTGCTGGCCATGTTTCTAATTAGTCGGGAGATGGCTATAGCCCAAGACCAGAGTCAAGAAATGGCTTCATCCCCAGACCAGCGTTGAGAGATGACTTCAGCCCCAGATCAGAGTAGAGAGATTGCTCTAGCCCCTGACCAAGTTTCAAGTTTATTTGTATAGTGCTTTTGACGATACAAATCATTGCAAAGCAGCCTTACAGGAAATTAAAGTTTCTACAATACATTTAGTAGCAGCTTACTAGTAGTGACTATGTTAAGTTGACGTATATATGGCAGAGATGTATGGTAAAGATCAGTTAATGACGCGATCAAACAGACAATGAACACTATTAACAGTAATGATTATATGTTGCAATCAAAAGCAAAATTCGGTAGTGCTGTATATTGTTTATGGGTTGGCATCATCTGAGGGGTTGGAATCATCTCTTCTTAGGTGTTCTGGATCCGACTGAAGCTTGTGTAATTCCTAGTTACCATGGCATGTCAATCCACAGAGGAACAAATGGGGACATAATTGGCATAGCTGTTGTTAAACCAGCGTTCGACCAGCGTCAAGAGATGGCTTTAGCCCCAGACCAGAGTCGAGAGATGGCTTTAGCCCCAGACCAGAGTCGACTGATGGCTTTAGCCCCAGACCAGAGTCGAGAGATGGCTTTAGCCCCAGACCAGAGTCGACTGATGGCTTTAGCCCCAGACCAGAGTCGAGAGATGGCTTTAGCCCCAGACCAGAGTCGAGTGATGGCTTTAGCCCCAGACCAGAGTCGAGTGATGGCTTTAGCCCCAGACCAGAGTCGAGAGATGGCTTTAGCCCCAGACCAGAGTCGAGTGATGGCTTTAGCCCCAGACCAGCGTCGAGAGATGGCCTCAGCCCCAGACCAGAGTCAAGAGATGGCTTTAGCCCCAGACCACAGTTTAGTAATGGCTTTAGCCCCAGACCAGAGTCGAGAGATGGCTTTAGCCCCAGACCAGAGTCAAGTGATGGCTTTAGCCCCAGACCAGAGTCGAGAGATGGCTTTAGCCCCAGACCAGAGTCGAGTGATGGCTTTAGCCCCAGACCAGAGTCGAGAGATGGCTTTAGCCCCAGACCAGAGTCGAGAGATGGCTTTAGCCCCAGACCAGAGTCAGGTGATGGCTTCAGCCCCAGACCAGAATCGAAAGATGGCTCTGGCCCTGGATCCAAGTAGAGAGAGACTCTGATCCCTCGTTCAGCCCAGAGAGGGTACCTGATTCCAAGTTAAGCTCAGAGAAGGCTCCTGATCCCAAGTTAAGCCCAGGGAGGGCTCCTGCTACCACGTTTGGCCCAGAGAAGGCTCCAGTTCCTAAGTCGAGCCCAGAGAGGGCTCCAGTTTCCAAGTCCAGCCCAGAGAAGGCTCCGACTATAGTGGCCGGGCCGAGGGTCAAGGCCAAGGCCACAGAGGCTGTTCCGCCATCACTTCCTGTGCTACCTGCTCCGCCATGGCTCCCCTAGCTCCCTGCTCCGCCATGTCTCCCTAAGCTCCACGCTCCGCCATGGCTCACTGGACTGTCTGCCTTGCCATGGCTCCTTGGACTGTTTACCCCGCCATGGCCCCCTGAGCTCCCTGATTTGCCCCGAAGGCATTCCGTGTATCCGTCTTGTAGCAGCCTCCAAGACGCCCCTTTCGGGAGGGGGGAGTAATGGCAGATTTTTGGACCCGTTTTGGCATGTGATATAAATGTTAAATATTATACATTTTTATTTAATTGCAATTAACATTCAAGTGTCCAAAAACATTGTTTTTTATATATATATAACGTGCTTACTGCATGACAGATAGAGGCATTTTTGGGTATTCACTTGCTCTTAAAATACTACGTCGTTTTTGCTCTTAGAGATAAAAGTAATACATCTTTCGAATCTGTAAAGACTGTAGGTTTATTTGTGTGCATTTAGAATAACAATGAAACATTGCACTTTTGTAAAATAATGAAAGCAAACAGGATGCGCTTTCTGCCGTCTTGATCTCTGTGAACTTAAGCACGAAACTTCCAAGCTGAGTATACTTGGCGTACAGGCATGAAAAATATATCTATAGAGAGTGAAATGTCTACTTTTAAATTAACTAAATCAAATAGAAAATGACTATTCTCAGATTACTAATCCATATGAAACATGCATACAGGCACATCACTACTGCGGAGATGACGAGTCAGTGTCGCCAACTTCATCTCTTAAGCTTAAAAAAAAAGAAAGCAAAAGTTTATCAATAAGTTATTAAAATGTTAATGCAGTCTACTTCCTGTTTTTTCCTAAAACATTCATAATTATTATATCTGCCAGTGTGCAAGCTTTTTTGCTTGCACTTAAGCACTTATTAGGCTATATAGGCAATTAAAGGCTTATTATTATGATTTATATGGTTTATTAACAAACGTGCGACTAATAGTCGAATAATGCTTAAAATGAACGACTACTAGTCAACCAGAAAAGTCTTTAGTCAAAGGCAGCCCTAACTATTATTACTATTATTATTTTATTTTTTTATAGTTATATTTAATGGGTCACATACACACCAAACCAAATTTCCAGGTGCTGTCATGAGAACCAGACTGAAAAACTGATAGCATCCTGGTACATAGAGGTTTTATTTTTAGGTTTTAATCAATTCACAGGCCTAATAGAAACCAAGCAGCCAACAAAATGTCAACAAAAGCATGGCTGGTTTGGACAAAAGCTTTTTATCGTTTGTTTGTTTATCGCATCACACCTGTTTGGAACGTAGTGAGATTAATGTTGTAATGAACTGTCTGATTGATTGACCCCTCTATGATGGATTTAGCTACAGACACATGGGAAAACCCAAAAGTCACTCACATGATGTCAGTGCAGGCGATGCAGGGCACTCTGCGTGTGTTGGGCATTATCAAGTCCAGAGCTGCTGAAGAGTCATTATCACAGGTGGGGTGGGCAGCACATTTAAGGTAGAACTCCTGCAAGAAGCACAAATGAGATGTAATCATGCCCTGCAAACCCCCACTAACAGTCTCAAACAACCCTACTGCAGTGGTTTTTATGGATTTGCAGCATGAGGGTAGTAATACTGGACCCAGCTGGGATAAAGCTACCAATTTAGTCCAACCAGTGGACGGTCCTTTTTGTCTGCCAAGCAATACAGCACTAGACGGACAAAAAGGCACAATCAAAATTGTCTCAACTGAAAACCTGGCTTTGTAAAATGGACAAATTCTGAATGAATGTAGCATGTTGACAGCTTTGTTAAAATGCAACTGACTATGCAATGATAAGAAGTGTAACCTAGCTGTAAATGCATTGGTTTTCAGCTGGTTTAGCTGCTTAGTCAGCTCATCTCCCAGCCTGACCAGCTTAGAAGTGCCCAAATCTCCTTTAAAACCACCAAAACAGTCCAACAAGCTTTTCCAGTCTCAACTAACCACTTTTGTTAGTTTAAAGCGCTTTCTCTTTCAGGAAAGTGGCACAATAATAATTTACATAATAATACAACAAAATTGTTGCAGACTCACCGCCACTCTGCCTTCACAGTCTTGTGACTGACATACTCCATGAATCCTACTGGGGAGAAGGACGTCATCCCAGCAGCACGGCCCCTACAGACAACACACAAAACATCACAGAGATGATAGACGTCAGTCACAGGAAGATGAAGAGAACTATGGTAATTGGACGACAAGTAAAGGGCAGGTATGTGATGAGAGAAGGGTCAAAAGAAAGAAGGACAGTTTAACTCAAAGAGAAATAGATCAAAACCTCACACCACTGACAAAACATGCCTTTAACTCTACATGAAAAACTCTGAAAATATACCTATACGTACAATTTACTGCTGTTTCCAGCTGAAATGAAAATTAGTGGCAGTGAAACACCAACAATTTTTATTTCTTTTCACACAAATTTGCGGTGGTGCTCAGCTATTGTTTTTAATAGTTACCTTTTAACTATTTTTTTAATTTTTCCAATTATTAGTCATTAAAGCTCTGTAAATGTTGGGCACAGACAGGAGATTTACTTTAAATTTCACAAAGCTGATTACTCACTAAAAACTCCCATAGATCATGTTTTCATGCCATTTTAAGGTTTATTTTGATGTAACAAAGTGGTTATACCCAAGTATGTGAGTTGTTTACTTAGTTTTTTAAATTAGTCTTCCCATTAACACCTTTGTTCATTCAGAAGCGAAACGCGCACAAACACGAGGTGGAATTTATCGCACTAACTAATCATAGCTGAACATAACCAGTCATATCCAATCACATCACAATGGAGGCATTGCTTCCTCTCATGTGACTTTCCCCCATTCATTCCCAACTACCCCCCATCAAACCCACTGCATGCTTTAGGGGGTCTGTTAAAACTCAATGGGCTCAGGGGAGGTGAGAGAGAGGTAGACTCCCACTGTAACTTCACCTGCTACTGTTGCTGTTGGACATTGTTTCTTTACAAAAATGAGTGATTTAGACACTTTTGAATATTATATTTTGCAATACTGGCGTTGTTTTATTTTTGTACTATGATTTTTTTTTTTTTTTGTTATCCAATATATTGAGGAGGCACTGCCTCCCTTGCCTCCTCTGAGGAAACGCCCCTGGTTATGACCTCAAAAAAAAAAAAATGTTTCACAGTCAAATTTATTTTGCGATTTATTAATTAATTAAAAGAAACATCATGTAATTAATTAGATTAAAAATTTTAATCGACTGACAGCCCTAGTTATTTTTGATTTCAACTGAGCATTAATCTTTTAATGCTGTTCACAGTACATCTCATTTCCGAACTGCTGCAATACATGGAACAATCAAATAACTAGATTCATATCCCTCTATTAAGAACGAAAACAGTACATGCTTTTAGTGCCACTCACTGAACATTTCACTTAAAAAAAAAAAAAAACCTCGGTAACATTATTTATTAAAAATGTTGCATCTGGCACGGTTTTCCAACAAGTCTGGGTTGAAAACCCAAGACCTTGAAATGCTCACACTAATTCGTATGTTAACTCTGATTTCCCAAACCAAATTGTATGGTCTTAAAGAAGTACATTCATTATTTACTTACTTTCATGTCTTTTAAAACTGAGGTTCTGAAGAATCTTTACATACAGTCATGACCAAAAATATTGGCACCCTTGCAATTCTGTCAGAAAATGCAACACTTCTTCTCAGAAAATTGTTCCAATTGCAAATGTTTTGGTATTCACATGCTCATTGTTTTGTTTGCACTGCAACAACACAAACAGAGAAGAAAAGTCAAACTTGATAAAATTTCACACAGAACTCAAAAATGGACTGGACAAAATTATTGGCACCTTGTCAAAACTGTAAGAAATAATTTCTTTTCAAGCATGTGATGCTCCTGTAATTTGTATTTAGACGCACCTGTGGCAAGTAACAGGTGTGGGCAATATAGTAATCACACTTGCATCCAGTTAAAATGGAGAAGAGTTGACTCAACCTTTGCGTTGTGTGTCACACTGAGCATGGAGAAAAGAAAGAAGTGTAAAGAGTTGTCTGTGGAATTGAGAGAAAAAACTGTTTAAAAACATGGACAATCTCAAGGCTACAAGTCCATCTCCAGAGATCTTAATGATATCATCAAGTGGTTTACAGCCCATGGCACTGTAGCTAACCTCCCTGGACATGGACGGAAGAGCAAAATTAATCAAAAATTACAACAAAGGATTGTTCGAATGGTGGATAAAGAACCTTGATTAACTTACAAACAAATTCAAGCTGATCTGCAGACACAGGGTACAACAGTATCAGCTCACACTATCCGTCGCCATCTGGATGAAAAGGGATGCTATAGTAGGAGACCCAGGAGGACACCACTAATGACACAAATGCATAAAAAACAAAGACTGGAGTTTGCCAAAACTTATGTGACAAAACCACAATCCTTCTGGGAGAACGTACTGTGGACAGATGAGACAAAAGTAGAGCTTTTTGGTAAACGACATCATGCAACTGTTTACAGAAAAGGAAATGAGGCCTTCAAAGAAAAGAACACAGTCCCTAAGGTCAAACATGGTGGAGGTTCAAAAATGTTTTGGGGTTGCTTTGCTGCTTCTGGCACTGGATGCCTTGACTGTGTGAACGGTAACATGAAATTTTATGACTACCAACTAATTTTGGGGTGCAACTTAGTGGCCAGTGTCAGAAAGCTGTGTCTCCATCGGAGGTCATGGGTCTTCCAGCAGGACAATGACCCGAAACACACTTCAAAAAGCACTCAGAAATGGTTACAAACAAAGCGCTGGAGAGTTCTGAAATGGCCAGCAATGAGTCCAGATCTGAATCCCACAGAACACCTGTGGAGAGATCTCAAAACAGCAGTTGGGAGAAGGTCTCCTTCAAATCTGAATGACCTATAGCAGTTTGCAAAAGAAGAGTGGTCCAAAATTCAAGTAAACAGGTGTAAGAAACTCATTCATGGTTACAGGAAGTGACTGACAATTTCAGTTATGTTTGCTACTAAAGGTGTTACCAAATAATAAGTTAAGGGTGCCAATAATTTTGTCCAGTGTATTTTTTGGGTTCTGTGTGGAATTGTATTAGATTTGACTTTTCTTCTTAGTTTTTTTGGTGTTGTCCCAATGCAAACAAACAAATAAATAAATAAATAAATAAATATGTGAGTACCAAAACATTTGCAACTGCAACAATTTTCTGAGAGAAGGGTTCCATTTTCTGACAGAATTGCAAAGATGCCGATATTTTTGGCCATGACTGTAGCTTTTTAATATACAACAACAGCTCATCGTGATCAAAGCTTTAGAGCTTTCTTGTAAAAAAATGTAGAAAAAATACTTTTGTGGAAGTTGTGTAAAAATTTTTCAGAAATGATCTTTTTGTAAGAATCTACTGAAAAACATCAATGCATGCTTGAAACAACATGAAGGAGAGTAAATAATAATGATAGATTTTAATTTTAGAGCGGACCCTTTAAAAATCACCAGCATCAAACAGTCCTCTTTCTCTACCTGCCACCTCCGTCACACACTTTTCCTTGTCCTTCTGCCAGATTAAGACACTCTCTCCATCCATAATTGTTTTGGGACAACGTCCCCCCCTCTGCCTGACTCTGACCGTGCCTGATTAGCATAAGCATTTAAACATTCTGACAGGGCCCTTAATAAGCAAGAGAAAAGGTTAAGAAAATCATTACTCGCCCACAGGGGGAGCAGGAGGGGGTGAGAGGAAGGGAGGGCGGAGGGATGAAACCGCCGTGCCGTGGCGGAGGAGCCCGGAGATTACACGAAGACACCTGCTTAGAGACAGCAAGGAAAGGTCACACAGACCCCCGGCGCGTCGGCTCAAAACAAACGCACGCGCGCACACGCACGCGCCGCTGCGAGTGTAAATGATTAATGAGAAAAACGGCGATGAATTATTCAGCAACACACCTCCCGCATTGTTCACATCAGTCTCACCTCCCCACCCTCTCAGGACGTTTTTTTTTCTCCATGGAGGAGAATCAACATCGCAGTCCCACAAAGCCTTAATTACATTATTGTTTAACAAACAGGGCTGTGTCTGTGAGCCAGCTGTGAGGATTCTACTTCCTGTATCCAGCAGAGACCCATCTGATACACACAGACACAACTCAAAGCGCCTGATTGGTCTACTGCGCTTGCGTTCACCGCACTCAATTATAGACATTTGAAGTCAATGAAAACAAACATGGCACACATCCAGAGAAAACAGGGTTGAAGCACACACAGCAAATACTCTGTGTTTGAACACATGGAGGGGACACAGTAGTAATCACAGTGACATCAATCTCTGCTTAGATATGAAACCATCTTTAGTGAAAATATCAACTGCCATGCCGATCATGTGACACTGAGGTCTGGAGTAATGATGCTGAAAATTCAGCTTTGCCGTGACCATTATTGCCATTATTTTTTTTTTTTTAAATATATTAACATACAAAACAGTTATTTTGAATTTAAATAATATTTGACAGTATTGCTGTTTTTACTGTATTGTTCTCTTTTATCATATGAATGCAGCCTTTGTGACCATAAGACACTTCTTTCAAAAACATTCCCAAACTTTTGAATGATAGTGTTCGTTGTTTATTTTATACATATAATTTGTCTAAATGTGAATTGAATGTTCACTGCTTTAAAACTGCAAAAATCACAGTCTTGTATTAAGACATGTCCCAAACTACAAAAAATCCCAAACCCAATGGAAATTTGTTTTGTACTCCATTTGAGTAAAGTGCTAGGAACATGTTCATTACTTCCCAAAGAGCAAAACGCTACTAACATCTAAGTAATACTCTTTAATCCCAGCTATAATGGCATTTTAATGTGATTTGTGTCAATGTTTCACAGTGTATTGAACTGTGTGGAGCGAAGCATGAAGCCACAGCATTACCCCTGGCACCGTGTTGCAAGCAGGTGAAGCGTTGTAATGCGATGCTCAAAGTTGACCCTGTTTGCCGTTGACCTTTCAAAGCGCAGCCAATGATTACCAGATAATTCACATGAGGTATCATTATGTGGGCTGTGCCACCACAAAAAATCTAAATAAAATAGAAGAGAGATGCAGTTTCATATCCTGACATTCAAAAAAAACAAAACGTTCCTGTTTGTCGTTTGCAATTTATAGAGGCTCCATACAGTGGTGGATGAAGGAGACAAATGTGATCCTGGACCACAAAATCAGTCTTAAGTAGCATGGGTACATTTGTAGCAATAGCCAAAAATACATTGTATTGGTCCAAATTATCGATTTTTCTTTTATGCCAAAAATCATTAGTACAGATCATGTTCCATGAAGATATTTTGTAAATTTGCTACTGTAATTATATCAAAACATCATTTTTGATTAGTAACATGCATTGCTAAGAATTTGGACAACTTTAAAGGCGATTTTCCCAATATTTTGATGTTTGCACCCTCAGATTCTAGATTTTCAAATAGTTGTATCTCAGTCAAATATTGTCCTATCCTAACAAAACATACATCAATGGAATGCTTATTTGTTCCGCTTTCAGATGGTGTTTAAATCTCAATTTCAAAAACTGACCCTTATGACTGGTCTTGTGGTCCAGGGTCACAAATCAAGTACTTGAGTAAAAGTACTAATACCTTAAGGGATAGTTCACCCAAAAATGAAAATTCTGCCATATACTCACCCTCATGTTCCAAACCCGTAAGACCTTCATTCATCTTCGAAACACAAATTAAGACTTTTTTATGAAATCTGAGAGCTTTCTGACCCTGCATAGACAGCAACACAACTGACATGTTCAAGGCACAGAAAGGTAATAAGGACATGGCATAAAATAGTCCATGTGACATCAGTGACATCAACTGTTATGAATCGAAAATAATACTTCTGTGCGCAAAGAAAACAAAAATAACTTTATTCAGCAATTTCTTCTCTTCCGTGTCTTCGACTTGAGAGTACCATGAAGCAAAGTTTATCCTATCCTGTCCTAGCAGGCACGATAGTGAACTATCCCTTTAAAATATTACTTCAGTAAAGGCATTAAGTACTCAATTTTTCACAAGTGAAGTTACAAAAGTATTTGATTTTTAATGTACTCAAGTATTAAAAGCAAAAAGTACTGATCGATGAATGTTTATTTTGTAATATATACTTTTATATTTAATAATTTGATATAATAATTGTATATTATAATATAAGTAATACTCTAAGTCATCTATAATATAAATAATAGATGATAATATAAATAATATTGAGCATTAAAAATACGGACCTATGACAGTAGGTGTATCGTTTCTGACATGCACTGTACGCGGAAAACCAATCACAACAGACTGGACCAATCAGAGCAGAGTAAGCTTTCCACTGATGTATTGTTTCCAGGATACAGCTATTTGAAAATCTGGAATCTGAGGGTGCAAAAAAATCTAAATATTGAGAAAATCGCCTTTAAAATCCTTAGCAATGCATATTACTAATCAAAAATTAAGTTTTGATATATTTATGGTAGGAAATTTACTAAATACCTTCATGGAACATGATCTTTACTTAATATCCTAATGATTTTTGGCATAAAAGAAAAATCGATAATTTTGACCCATACAATGTATTGTTGGCTACTGATACAAATATACCCGTGCTACTTAAGATATTTTTATATTCTTTTGACTTCACTATTGCTTTTTAAGTTTGAATAACATACCTTTCCTGTAATTGTTTTTGTGTTTCTCAAGATTTATGGCAAATAACAGAATACATTTTTATATTTCAGCCTGCTCATCTCACTTGTGTCACAAGTCACATGCACTACTCTTACAACCTTTCTGGTGTTGATAGTCATTTTTGGAGCTTGACAAGAAACTGATGTTGTTTTAAAAAAGGACAGTGCATTTTCTTTATTAAAAAAAAAAAAAAAAAAAAATGGGCAAACTTTAGAGTAGATCAACTTGAAACACAATTTATGACAAATATTAAATCTGAAATGCAAAGTCTGTAATGTAATATCTATGGGGCTGGGGGTTTCATTACAATGGGAACAACCCGAACATTATAATTAAAACTTCTAATTAAAGCCTTAGGGCACATTGAGATATTTATAATGCCAGCAGTGTAGTCAAAACTGTATTTCTCATAATTGCGTTCTGGAGAGATGTAAGCCAAGGTTATTTTCTATTAATGTTCAAAGCGCAAAGAAACTCATAACAGCAATAACAAGCAGGTTTTCCCCCTAAAGGCCTAATTCAGTCATGTAGGTTTTGAAGATCTTGGCGTAAATGTGTCTACATCATCCACGCAAATCTGTTAAAAGCCAAAGCTGGATGTTTAAGCTAGGAGTTGCTGATGGAGATGAATGCATTTGATTGAAAGTGCTGCTAAGTCCAATATCTCCAAAGGTCCAAATGAAGTGCTCTGACAGCAAGGGCATAAACTTTGCCGTCTTCTTCTCCTCAGCATATTTGGAGAAAGTTCTCTGGAGAGAGTTAGATGAGAAGAGCTGGAACCCATTTTAGGCCTGAGGATGTAAAGAGCCAGACGCATCACGAGATTGGCATAGGAATGGGACGGCACTGGCACCGAGACAGTGGACAAACAGATTCTCAGCGCCGAAGACCACCGCGAGCGGAAAGAAAAGGCAGGTGCAGCTTAGCGACGTGTCAGTCAGCCTTCCCAAACAGCGGCAGAACGTGGAGAGGTGGGAACGCTGCCCACGCGTTGGGACAGAAAGCCCATACGGACCGAAAGATAAAACAGGCCAGGGGCGGAACTACGGAGGGATGGGGCTTATGACAGCCTTGTGGGGGCAGCGAGACGTGGGCTTGTGCTGCTCTGTATTCATACTTCAGGCTAAGAAGTGTCACTGTTAGTTAGTTATGAGACTTGGGGCAACAGAGCAAATGTTTCTGGTTATGTTTTTTGTCTCAAAGCGCTTATGAATGTGGACTAGAACAGCAATAATAAGCAGGTTTTTCCCCTACAGTGGTAATTCAGTGATGCAGTTACTGTGGATGGAGCGTGAGGCTGCATTAGAATAACCTGCCACAGCTTGTTTAAAATGAGTGATTTAACTAGAGTTGCAAGGGTCTAACTTATAATTCTAGTACAATTATCCTTCATAAAGAAAATTTTTACCTGTGCAAAAAAAGATATGTACTCTTTGCATTTATGTTGGATTCATGTGGAGTTGAAAAAAAAACTGTCAAGGACAGTTTTATTTATTTATCAGTGCTGACAAAATTAGCGCATTAACGCAGGCAACTAATTGTTCCAGATTAATGCCGTTAAATATATTTAATGCAGGGGTGGGGCTAGGGTTGGCCACCCCACTCACAACTGCTACTTTTGTCTCTTTTTTTGACAAGAAATGCATTTATTTAGTCGTAGAAAATCTTTACGACCACGTCAAATGGGAGACTTTTCAGACACGCACTTCAACTTCACTTCAGGTGCTAGTCGATGGAGCTTCTGTAGAACAACAGTGAACTGCCGTCAGATGAGATGTTGTCAGGTCATATTTCAGTAAAAATGAATTTACCTGTCCTGTCAGCTGTTATACTGTGCATACCCGTAGCACACTCGCTTCAATTGCACGCACAAACGCAGCGGCGCAGGCTGTAGCCTGTATCATTTCATATTAAAATGCGACAGAAACTACAAGCAAGCGTACAGAAGCGGCAGCTCTTAAAGTAATAGCAGCCAAATAAGCTAATAACCCAGCTGCTGTCATGTCTATTAATCAGAGAACAAAAGAAAAAAAAAAAAAAAAAAAAAAAAAAAGGAAATCAATAACTTTTGTAGCTTTGAGGATTCATCTACAACCCCAAATCAGAAAAAGTTGGACAGTATGGAAAACGCAAATACAAAAAGAAAGTAGTGATTTCTAAATTTACTTTGACTTGTACTTCATTGCAGACAATACAACAGCAGATTATTTAATGTGTTCCTCATGATTTTTTATTTTTTTTTTCTCAAAATAAACACATATGCCAATTTTGGTTCTTGCAACACATTTCAAAAAAAGTTGGAACAGTAAAGCATTTACCACTTTGTAATGTTGCCATTCCTTTTCACAACACTTAAAAGATGTTTAGGGACTGAAGACACCAAGTGATGAAGTGTTTCACGTGTAATTTTGTCCCATTCTTCCTGCAAACAAGTCTTAACGTGGGAAACAGTACGGGGTCTTCGTTGTCACATTTTGCACTTCAAAATGCGCCACACATTCTCTATTGGAGACAGGTCGGGGCTGCAGGCAGTCCAGTCAAGTACCTGTACCTAGCCCAGAGAAGTCGACGGCGCTTCTGGACACTGTTAACATTGGGCTTCCTTTTGACACAGTACAGTTTTAACTGCCATTTGTGGATGTAACTGCGTATTGTGGTACTTGACAAAGGTTTGCCAAAGTAGTCCTGAGCCCATGTGGTAATATCGCTTATAGATGAACGACAATTCTTGATGCAGCACTGCCTGAGGGATCGGAGATCACAGTTGTTCAGCTTAGGCTTGCGCCCTTGTCCTTTACGCACTGAAATTCCTCCAGATTCCTTGAATCTTCGATTATGTTATGCACTGTTAAAGGTGAAATATCCAAATGTCTTCCTATCTTTCTTTGATGAACATTGTTTTTAAACATTTCATTAATTTTCTCACGCATTTGTTGACAAACTGGCGATCCTCAGCCCATCTTTGCTCCTAAAGGGCTAGACCTTTCTTGGATGCTGCTTTTGTACCAAATCATAATTACAATCACCTGTTGACATGACCTGTTTGAAATCACATCATTATTTAACCAATTTAGCAGATTACCAGCCCTAAATTGCTCCTGTCACAACCTTTTTTGGAATGTGTTGCAGGTCAGAATGACAGGAAAGGACGTATATTTACAAATGAAATGAAGTTGACCAGACAAAACATGACATATTTTGTGTTCATATTGTCTGCAATGAAATACAAGTAAATTTAGAAATCACTACTTTCTTTTTTTATTTGCGTTTTCCATACTGTCCCAACTTTTTCTGATTTGGGGTTGCATATTTAATTTAGTATTTAGTGTTTGACAACATCATTCAATTTCTGTGTATTTCCTACTTGTAGAAGGGCACAGGTAAATATTTTTTATACATTTAAATTAATGGGTTTATGGGTAAATTAGCAGTTGTTATTTTTTTTAAAGTCTAATAAATGTTAAAATTAATTGCTCGTGATTATTTATCCACTTAACATTAATAGCTTGTGATTATTTATCCACTTAACATTGACCCTCTCATAATTGTTAGAATGGTCCAGAATCAGCTAGCGATCTCCACATAAAACTAACTGTGCAGACCAAACTGTAAGTCGTAGAGACTTGAAGCTTGGAGGGATGGTAGTACTCACACCGCCTACAACATGACCGAGGCTCACCCCAATTGGCCTGATGGGGGCGCTACAGCAATAAAAAGTACGAAATCGCTCATAGCTCCTAAACCGTCAGTCACATGTTGGAATCCTTGGCTCATGCCCGACAAAACGCATGCTTCAGATTCGATTGTGAGACGATTTTTGGGTATTTGGCATTTTTTGGAAAACCTACTTTTGCTATCTACAGTAGTCAACATTTGAAGTGGATCAGAAAAGTTAATCAAAGTTGTCCTAAGACAAGAATGGATTTTGTTTAGGTTTTAGGACAATTTTGACGAAAGGTTTTGATCCACTTCAAATGCTGGCTACTGTAGTCCTAGGTTTTTCACCTAATCGGAACCAAACCAGTGCAGAAAGATTCTCTGGAGAGTGAATATCAATAATTATCAAAAAAAAAAGTTGAACTTTCGACTTGCAGATGCCAAAACGTTTGGAAGGGGCAGGGCCACTTTTAGTAAAATGCTGGAATGAGATATATGCACCAAACTCAGAACACTTATGTATAAACTCAATCCGACGTCACAAGAAAAAAAATGCTTGGTGACGCTATAAAAAAAAACATAAAAATGGCTATAACTGTGCAACCATTTGTCCTATCGACATGAAAATCGGAGTGCACCGTCTTGGTCCAAATTGCCACAAGCATCTACAAGGACATTGCGTATCTCAAAAAACATTGCTGCCATTGGCTGACACAGTTTGAGCATCTGTTAGACAAGGTTAACAGAGGCCGATCAGAACGAAACTCAGTGGGCCTATTCATGGCCCCAAAGGTCTGAGAGAAATTTGAAAGAAATCAGCCACATACACACGATATTCATATTATAAGATAGACCTCTTCATTCCGGACAACTTTGCCTCTAGAACCACTGCTGTCAATCAAAATGTTCATTAAATATTCAAGATTGTGTAAAAAGGCTACTTTTGCAAACTAGTCCTAGGTTTTTCGCTCAATCTCAACAAGCACTGCAGTACAATTCTCTGGACCCTCTAGATCTATAATTATCCAAAAACTATTAAACTTTACATTTTAGTAAGCTACAATAGGGTCATTTTTAAAGGGACATGGCCAATTATACTCAAAAGCCTATAAATCCTAAACGAAAACTCAAAACCTAATGAAACTGGTTGAGCTTATGCAATAGATGATTCTAAACAAGCATGCAACATTTAATGGAAATTCGACCATAGGTGGCGCTATAACAGTCATAAATGTTAAAAATCTTTATTCTATCTTAATTTCTATGGTAAATTACCTGTCTTTGGCAAAATTACTTTTTTAAATAAATGATAGTTGTTAACACAATGTCTTTTTCCTTATCTGATTAAATGCCTTAAGTGCTTGAACCTCTGTAATCGCTGCTTGTAGCTATATTTTATATTGCAATTTTGTTTTTGTTTTTTTATATTGCATTAATTTCACATTCAATCTTTAAATTAATGCAAAAACTATTTTTTTTTATATATTTGTTTAATAGCATCTTTTTATTTACTGAAGGTGAGTATCACTGATACCAATACTACTGATGTCTCGATGAAATAGATTTTTTTCCCTAATATTTAACCACTTACTATAGCCGCTCAACATTAAAGTATAATTGAGAGTTTTCAATTGTAACATTTATTAGACTTCATAACAACTTCAAATTTTAGTGAACTTAAAACAGTCTTCACATAAACCCATTATTTACTTGTGTAATTATTTAGTTATCAGTTATATAACACTAAATTCTAAATTAAATATAGCTGACTCCTTAAAGCTACAAAAGTTATCGATTTCCTCTTTTTTCTTTTGTTCTTCGATTAACAAATATCCCAGCAGCTGGGTTATTAGGCTAATTTGGCTGCTTTAAGAGCTGCCGCTGCTGAACATGATGTGGATCTGACTCGTTTCATAGTTTCTCACAACTCTATACCTTTTGTGACCCACTTCAGGTTTTAAAGTCTCTACTAATCAGCTAACAAGTTGAATTGGGTGTGTTGATGAGGGAGACAATGCTGGGATGCTCCAAGAGAGTTTTGCAAACCGCATTTTAGAGACATGTACTTAAATTTGACTCATAAATACAGTGCCTTCCACTAATATTGGCACCCTTGGTAAATATGAGCAAAGGTGGCTGTGAAAATAAATCTGCATTGTTTATCCTTTTAATCTTTCATTCAAAAAATTCACAAAATTCTAACCTATCATTGAAGTGAAACAATGGAAAGCAGGGGGAAAATCCCTTTATGAAATAAATGTTTTTCTCTAGTTCATGTTGACCACAATTATTGGCACCCAATTATTGCATCGTCCTTCATTCAAGATAACAGCTCTGAGTTTTCTCCTTTAATGCCGGAAGAGTTTGGAGAATACCTGACAAGAGATCAGAGACCATTCCTTCATACAGGAACTCTTCAGATCCTTCAGTTTCCCAGCTCCATGCTGGTGCTTCTTCTCTTCAGTTCACCTCACACATTTTCTATAGGGTTCAGGTCAGGCAACAGAGACAGCCATGGCAGGAGCTTCATTTTATGCTCAGTGACACATTTTTGTGTTGATTTTGATGTTTGATTTGGATCATTGTCCTGATGGAAGATCCAACCACAGCTCATTATAGAACTTCTAACAGATGCAGTCAGATTTAGATTTTTTTCCTCTGTTGGTAATTCATGATGCCATGTATCTGAACAAGATGTCCAGGACCTCTGGCAGGAAATAAGCCTACAATATTAAAGATCCAGCAGTATATTTAACCGTGGGCATGGGGTGCTTTTTGTACCAAACCCATCTGGTGGGTTTGCTGCCAGAAAGCTCTTTTTTTCAGTTTAATCTGACCACAGAAGCCAGTCCCGTTTGAAGTTCAAGTCGTGTCTGACAACTGAATATGCTGGAGTTTGTTTTTGGATGAGCGAGGAGGATTTTTCTTAAAACCCTCCTGAACAACATGTGGTGATGTTGGGGCTGTTTGAATTTTTTTTTTTTTTTTTTTTGAGTCTTTTGAGCCCAAGACTCAACTAATCTCTGCAATTCTCCTGCTGTGATCCTTGGAGAGTCTTTGAACACTTAAACTCTCCTCCTCACCATGCATTAGGATGATATAGAAACACATCCTTTTCCAGGCACATTTGTAACATCCTTAGTTGATTGGAATTCTTAATTATTGTCCAACTGATGGAAATTGGGATTTTCAATGCTTTTGCTCTTTTCTTACAACTGCTTTCTATTTTGTGAAGCTCAACAATCTTGTTCTGCACATCAGAACTACATTTTTTGTATTATTTATTCCTTGTGATGGATGATTAAGGGAATTTGGCCTTTGTGCTCCTCGTATTTATAATCCTATGAAACAGGAAGTCATTTCTGGACAATATCATACTCCTAGCCATTCTAGTGTTCTAAATAAGTGCAAATATGAATGGGAATATACTTCAGAGGTATTTTACTCGTTATAATTTCTAAGGGTGCCAATAATTGTGCCCACCATGCACTGGAGAAAAACATTTATTTCATAACGTAAGTTTCCCCTCACTTTTAATTGTTTTACTTCAGTGAAAGGTTAGCATTTTGTGATTTTTTTAATGTAAGCTCAAAAAGATAAACACAGCAGATTTATTTTCATAGCCATCTTTGCTCATATTTACCAAGGGTGCCAAAATTAGTGAAGGGCACTGTAACAAATACATGCATGCACAGATTTGAGGTAGCTTTAATTGACATAACTACTGTACAACACTGCATGCTCGTAGCTTCTTTTGCGCTTTAGTATGAAATGATATATAGTGCACGCCTCCACATTTGCGCGTGCAATTGAAGAGCATACACTACAAGCACAGTATAATGGCTGACAGAACAGGAAAATTAGTTTTTACCGACATATGAAAACATCTCATCTGACTGCAGTTCACTGTTATTCTACTATACCTTTTTCACAGTCCTTTGACTAGTCGCCTGGCACTGAGGTGACGTTGGAGTGCGTGTCTGAAAAGTCTCCTGTTTGATGTTGTCGTAAAGACATTCTACGTTTAAAAAGATGCAATTCTTTCTAAGAAAAAAAAGAGACAGAAGCAGCAGAGAGGGGCTGCTAACACTAACTCCACCCCTGCATTAATTGGGTTAAATATCTTAAACTGAAAATATGGTCACCATATCTCAAATGCCTCAACATGAAAATACTTTACTGTTGAACACACTTAAAAATTAAGGTTTTTTGTTTGTCAGTCAAGACTTTAAAGAACCATGAACTTAAAAGAGCATTTTTTTTTTCTTATTGGGAAGAACATTTTAATAATCTAAAGAACCTTTTTCCATTACAAATTTTTTTGTGCAATGAAATGTCATATAGATGTTAGGGGTTTTTCATGAAACCATAAACGCCAATAAAGAATCCTTTAAGAATCGAAATAAAGGCAGACATAACAATAATATTTACTAGATGGCTTTCATCTAAATGTCCTCTGTATGCCGACCAAAAAGGCACTAGTACATTGGTACCATTTTATCTTTATATTCGAAAGTGCAAAGTATCTGGTTAGAACTAGGTGTTAGAGCAATTGAAGAAGCATATATGTACATATACATACCCTGCTGAGAGTAAGAGTGCCTTGTTTGCAGTCTCTGCACCGAACCCGTAGCTTTCCAGGCTGAATGGCCTTGCAGACTGTCTTACAGAAGACATAGAAACTGCTGTGGGCTTTAGCTTCTGTAAAAACAACCATAAACATCACAAAAGGCATGTTACCAGTAAATGTGTGGGGTTTTTCAGTGTTAAAATACTTTGTCCTATCAGTTTATCTTAACCCAGTACACAATAAGTAATTTGCTGGTTAACACTATAAAGCATGTAAAAACTCATATTAACTCTATTAAGATGTGCAACTAATGTCTAAATATTCTAATTCCTACCTCAGTGGTAAATGCAGTAACAAATATGTTAAATATTCCTCATATTAAGCTACTGAAAATGAAGGGTCAAAATAGCTATGTGCCTTCATATTTTGTAACAGGTGGCGCTTTATGGAGAGATGGTGACTGTCTCATCTGTAAGTGACACATGACCTGTGCTGTTTGTCAAAAGTATTTAAACTGCATTTTTTTAAAATGAAAATAACCGATCATTTCGTTAGATAAGACCCTTCTTCCTCGGCTGGGATCGTTTACAACCGCAACTGGGATTGTTTGAAGCCGCATTTAAACTGCATTTTGGAAGTTCAAAATTGGGGCACCATATCAGTCCATTATATGGAGAAAAATGTAGAAATGTTTTCCTCAAAAAAAACATAATTTCTTTACGACTGAAGAAAGAAAGACATGAACATCTTGGATGACAAGGGGGTGAGTACATGATATGTGAACCTTCTCCTTTAACTGACCCAGTTGGAAAACTGATTGCAAAAAATGCCTTGTGGGAGGACAGTTTGTTTAAACAACAGTTGACAGCAGAATTGTTTGGAAATCCAGCTTGGAAAAAAATATTTTTTAATTCTGTTTGGTGCCACAAATTACATTTGAAGTATATTCAGTACAGTCCTTTATTTAAGAATGCATGAATGCAACCAACTGAAGAACTCAAATTAAAATGGCGTTTGTTTCCTTTTGTTTTGTTTCCCTTGCTTCTTGTCCTCTTTTAGTTTACAGCTGTGGAGTGTTTTGAGCGGGACATAAGTGGGTTGGTTAGAGGATAAGAACAACGTGCAGCAGTGCTTCAAGAAAAGCCGCCACGGTCCCAGGACAAAGAGCTCACGATCCAATTAGCCAGAAAAGACGATCCAGACATCTTCCTGGCATATGATTTAGTTTGAAAAGGACTTGTCCTATCAGTCTGTCCCATCCTAGTTTAAATCACCCATGCACACACATGCATACACCTGGGAGCAGCATTCTCATTAGAGCTAAAAGCATGGGGCACCGAGGAGGTACACGATACCTTGACACGGCTGACAATAAATCGAGCGGAGTGGGTTTTATAAGACAGGCACCCTATTATTTATGATTTCTGCAGGATTCCTCCATTATGCTAATGCTTTTACAGGAAGAAGGGGTGGATAAAAGAGGTGGCGTGATTGGACTAAGTAGCCGAGTGGGCTGCTAGCCAGAGCGAGGTTGAAAAGGGAAGGGCGGGCAGAGGACAGCTTGTAAAAGCGCCGCCATTGTGGCAAATGACAGCATCCACTTCACCAACCTGTGCGCTTACAAAAACATTCAAATGCTCTCTCTGAGAGCTGTGTATTACTGCTGAAAAGGAGGTCACCAAAGCCTTAGTGGTGCACAAACGAATGTAAATGAAAGGATATACAGTACTTACAAAGGAATTCTAGTTTGGTGGGACTGAAAGCATTGCTTACGAAGTGGGTCTGTGGCAATTGCTTCAAGATGGCACAGGAAGCATGGCTTCCTTTTAATATACATAAAAAAAGGCTGGGCACCACACAAAATAATCAGTATATAATTGAAGTGATTTTGCTGATGATTTAAAATTATGTACCACTGTAAATAAACACCACAATAATTTAATGTGCTTTATTTGGCCATGCAGCTTCCTAAAGAGCGTGTCATTGCACTAGTTTTTGTGATCTTTCTTTGTCTTGTGACATTTGATTAGAAAGCGTTAATAGCAGATGTTTTAATTTAACTTATGGCTTCACAGACATAAGCCTAGTCCCAGACTAAAATGCTGTTTCAACTTAAAGAACCTTGGACTGACTGATCTTTAAATATTTCACTTCCACTGTTTTGTCTTAAGATGTACATCAGTAGTGTTTTTATCTAAGGCACTTTTATAAAAGGTACTTAAATGTCCTAATCATGGTCTAATCCCGGCTTAATATAAGACCTGTTTGTGAAACCGGCCTAAAGGAATTGTTTTGTTTGATTAAAGGAAAAGTCCACTTCCAAAATAAAGGTTCACATATCATGTACTCACCCCCTTGTCATCCAAGATGTTCATGTCTTTCTTTCTTCAGTCGTAAAGAAATTATGTTTTTTGGGATCGTTTGAAGCCGCATTTAAACTGCATTTTGGAAGTTTAAAATCGGGGCACCATAGCAGTCCATTATATGGAAAAAAATGCTGAAATGTTTTCCTCAAAAAAACATAATTTCTTTACCACTAAAAAAAGAAAGACATAAACATCTTGGATGACAAGGGGGTGAGTACATTATATGTGAATCTTTGTTTTGGAAGTGCACTTCTTTAATATCTGAGAAGTTGCATTGAACTGTGGAATGAACCAAATCAATTCAAACTTTGATTTTATAATGCATAATATTATAATATTGGTGGATATAAATGAAATCTATAAATGAAAATTAATTTAAAATTAATTCTTAATTTAGTAAAACAACAATTTAATAATTTTATAAAACATTGGAAATCTGATCATTTGTAACTAGATCTTTACTCTATTTTACTTCTGAACAGAACTGCAACAATAATGGTGCTTGTTAAACTAGAATAAAAGACTATATATATAGTTCTAATATAGTTCTAACAAACCAGGCTCATTAGAAAAAACATGCCTATTGTGACATTTCTGCAAAATATTTGCAGAAAATATGTTGATTCAAGCATGTTTTGCCACATTTTTGGGGCTCATACTCGCAAGTTCAATGCTGTACCAGGTGAGATACTGAGCAAGTTTATCATGTGAGAAAAGTCATAGTTATGAAGCTGATTATGAGATGCAAATGTCAAAATGCATTGGCTTATCAATCTTGCAGTATGGTAAAAATGTTTTAAGGTCATAACTAGGCCTGCCTTTGACTAAAGACTTTTCTGGTTGACATGTAGTCATTCATTTTAAGCAACTAATCACAAAACGTTGACTAATCACAAAAACAAACCATTTATATCATAATAATTAATTGCCTACATAGACTAATATGCGCTCAAGCGCACACATAAGCTTGCCACAGCACACTGGCAGAAGAAATGATTATGAAAGTTTCAGGGATAAATAGTAAGGAGGCTGCATTAACATTTTAGTCATTTATTGATAAACTAGCGCTTTCTTTATTTTCGGTTTAAGAGACGAAGTTGGCGACACTGACTCGTCATCTCCGCAGTAGTGGATGGCACCTGTATCATACAGTGCATGTTTCACACGGATTATATAATCTGAGAATATTTGTTTTCCATTTGAATTTCTTTATTTGAAAGTAGACATTTCGCTCTCTATACATATATTTTTCATGTCTATAAGGCAAGTATACACAGAGTTTCGGTTTGATTTTGTTTTGATGCGATCAAGTCCAGAAAGACAGAGATGGCAGAAAGTGCATCCTGTTTGCTTTCATTATTTTACAAAATGTTAGTCCATGACAAGAGGCTTGGCTGACCAAAATTTTATTAGTCAGCTGCAGAGAAAAAAAAAAAAAAAAAAAATTCCACAGGAAACAGTCTGTGATGGACAGATCATCAATGGCTGGTCTATGTAGAATTACAGTACATCAGGCAGGACATCCAAACGCTCATTCATCATTCAATCATTCATCGACCTCAGATATGGCTTATCATCTGAAATATAATAGTAGCAACTTTACATGGCCGATCAATCTAATGTTAAATTAGAAAAATGTGTACTGTGTGGAATGTGGAAGCTGAATAGTAGCGCACTCCCTGCATGACAGATGGAGGTGCCGGTGCTGCCACTTGCCCATTAAAATACTCTTTTGGTCATACAAGTAAGAGTAATATGTATTTTAAATCTGTAAAGGCTCCATGTTTATTTGTGTGCAATCACAGTAACAACAAAACATTGCACGTTAGTCAACTATTAGGGGGCAGCCCTAATCATAACAGTATTGTGCAAAGAATTGTGCAAAAATAAGCAAAATGTTAGTATTTTACAGCCACTAGTGTTCTGTTGGAAACTAAAAAATACTAAACATTCTTCCAATAAAGTGCCCCTATTATGGATTATAAAAGGTTCATATTTTGGTTTTGGGAGTCCCCAACAACAAGTTGACATGACATTTATTTTTACCTTATTTGCTCAACGACTCCCAAATGGTTCGTTAAAATGAATCATTTGTCCAAACCACTCATTTGCGTGACACTAATCTGTGGTGATTGGTCTGATGACCCAGTCTTTTGTGATTAGTTTAACGTTACTGCGTGCCGCGAATTTTAAACACGGAACGGCCTTCACCGCTACTCTAGCCCACAACTCGGTGGTAAACAACAACAGCCAAACAGCCATAGTATATGCGTCAACCCAACGCAGAAACGTATTGATAAAGCACTGCAGCTTGTACACCAACGTATTGTTCTATTCTTTATCAGAACTTCGAATAATAACAACAACAAACATTCACTATTCATCGACACGTTTCTAGACCATAGCAAGTGAACAGATAAAGCTGTCAGCCGGTTAGCCAGAGACCTACGAGCTGCGCGGAGCGAACACAACACACACACAACTAAATACCTATTTTGCATGATACAGAGTAACATTACATGAGAGCAACACGTTTTAAAGGATTACTCCACTTTCAGAATAAAAATGTCCTGATAATTTACTCACCCCCATGAGCGATATAGGACGATTTTGAACGATCGCTAGAAAATACAACCATCAATTATTAATCACACTTACAGTTAGAGGTTCGGAGGAACAAGCCGGTCCAAATAAACTGGACACTGATTCATCTTTTAAGAGCAAGCCTTTGGTGAATCCCGCATCGTACTTAGGATACAGCGTCTTCTCGACATGACGTAAACCACATGGAAATTTTACTGTGTTTGTGGGCGGTCAAGTTGTTCGCGACGTAGAACGTGGGTGGACATTATGCAAATGTGTTACTTTGTGACGTGTGGCCGTAACAGAAAAAGATTTGAATTCCTGACGACTCGTTCAGGCGAGTGTGAACCGACTCTTTTTTTTGATGGACAATAACTTTATTTATCGTGCACTGTCGGCTTCACAACTTTGTAGATATTTGTAGTTTATGTTCACATACAGCTACATGACACACTGCATGAAAGGTCATATTTGAAAAGGCATAATAGGAGCACTTTAAGAAGTGACATTGGTGCTCCATCACTATTATAAAGCACAAGCTGCCATTTGATTTAAAATAGATTTTATCTACACTCAAACACATGCACAAAAAAACAACAACACAAACCCAGTCCTACACCCTGTACCTGTGCGTCCAACGGAGTTCCCCTGTCTGGACACATCTGTCTCCAGAATGACAGCCAGGCCTTCAGACGCATTGGTCAGACGGGAGCCACTGAGGTCGAGTCTGGTCAAGCTCTCCATCTCGCCGTCCATCCTCTGCTCCTGGACCAGCTCAGAGCGCTGGGTTGAGGTGGAAGGGGGCAGAACCACATGAACCGTGCTCTGCTCAGGGAGATCGCAGCCCTGTCACAGAAGAGATAGTACAGATAGTACTCTCACACTCTTCACAAGAGCCTCATTTATGTTTAATACCACCATACTTCAGGGATTCTCAAACGATTTTAGTTTGTGACCCATTATGCACCACTATATCTGTTATACACTTCAGAAACTTCTACACTTTGAGGAATGTGCCCCATTTTGAGTAGATTAATTATCATATAGATGTAGAGGTGGTCGCTGTTTTCATGTAAATTAGATTTTATAATGATTACGTTTGTAATAGTTCTCAGTGGTTCACTTAACATAACCACTTAATAATTTATAGCAATTATTAATGGAAAAACTAAATGTAGAAGCCCATATGAGAACAAGAAGTGCTCAAAACGTGTTTTTCTGAGACCATCCACAGCGGCAGTGATATGAATAGTAATTCTATGGTGCTGCAGTCTCAAAAGCGCATTATGAGAGGATCTTTTCATCCTGTTGTCTTTCATTTCTGTCTCAAGCATGAGGAAAGAAAGGATCAAACTTTGCCGTCGTAAGTACCTTCACAAATTCAAGTAATCAAGCTGGCACACACGCGGCAGACCGGTGGGATTGTGGTGCAGAAAAAAAAAAAAAAACATGTAGAGAGAATAAACATGCCAATCACTGTAAGATACTGACAAAAAGCTTGTATCTCAAAGAGAGTGAAGGAAAGATGAAGGTAAAAACTGTATTGTTTGGAGACGGCAGAAAAAAGATATCTTACAGTATGAGACGCACTTTAATACTGTACAATTCCCTTAGGTATTCACTTGATTTCAGAAACATAGTCCCTTCATTTCCTTTCTGGATATGATTAAAGATGTAGTCTTGTTGCATAGAGATGTGGATTGTTGAAAATGTTCATAACTTGATCATTTTTACTACTTCTTTATATCTACTTTTAGTGGATATTTAAAGAAGTAATTCAGTCAAATGAAAAATCTTATGTGAGCCAAATCAATTCAAAACTCTGATTTAACAGTGCGTAAATTATTATATCGGTGGATATAAACGTAAAAAAGATTCAAAATAAAATTATTCATTTAGTAAAAAAAAAAAAAAAAAAAAAAAAAATATATATATATATATATATATATATATATATATATATATATATATATAATATATATATATATATATATATAAACACATTATAAATGATTTAAATGGCTCAGATCATCTTTAGACAATGCTGGCAAAAAATTATCAATAGATATACCAAACCATTTTCGTAAAGTGGTTTAATGAGTTTGACGAAATTTGCACAAAAATCAACACGAGGCTAACACTTTAGTGGATTCAGATCAAACTTAGTATGTGCTATACCAGGCAAGACAAGGGCACATGAGTATATTCGGCACAGTGCCACCTACTAGTCAAAAGATGTAAAAAATTGACATTTTTGTTTATATTTTTTTCTGAACACATTCCATGCACATTGACCATACATTCCATATATATTAGCCATTTTGAGTGTGGACCATTTCAAACTTTGTGGTAAAATGCTGTATTTTTCAAATGCTTTAACATATTGTAATGAATCTTACAGAATCACTTGTGAGAAAGTTATGAAATTTGGCATACAGATAGAGGACAGTCTCATCATTAACCATAGCAAATTTGGAGCCTCCAACTCAAACTCTCTAATGCCACCAACAGGCCAAATTTGCACTCATATCAGGGCTCAAAATTGCAACCGTTTTAAAATTTATTCCGGAATTTAATCTGTGCTACCTCAAAATATATTCGGGAGCATTTGTGCGAGTGCGAGTAATTGTTGTGGTACGACTTGTTTTTATTTCTTTACAAAACTTTCGCTAAGTACTGCCCAGTATATGACTGCTGTGAGCTGATACAGTGAGCTGTTCTATCCAGCTTTAGCTTACATAACCAATTAAACTTCATCTTTACATTTTTAGCTTTAATACAGATTTTAGATATTAGCCGTCAATCACTTACATTGCGCTCTGTTGGAACTCCGAACTGGACGGTTTTTGCTCCAAATGTTTTCTTTCAACCAATCTCTGTTCCAGATTTGCACTGTACTGCAATTAGGGGTGTGCGATATGAACATTTTAGATTGTTGACAATTAAAATATCCTTCCGATCTGCTATTATTGAAGAAATAAAGTAGGCCTATCGTGCTGCAGTACACATTCTATCAGTTGCAGTTCTGGCGCCTCCGTCTCATGCGACATACATTCACACCAAATGTTTACTCAGCAGCAGAATTCCACTCACTAAACACTGCACTTATTTGCAATCACACAAGTACATTATTTGCATGTGCTTTAAACCTTGCTGCTTAAAGGGGTCATCGGATGCAAAGTTCACTTTTACATGTTGTTTGAACATTAATGTGTGTTGGCAGTGTATGTACAAATCTACCCTATAATGATACAAATCCATGCCGTGGGGTTTAATTAATCTATAAAAATAATATCCCCTTTTTCAAATTGAGCCATTCTCAGATGCCTGTGTGGTGTCACACCGACAGAGGCCGCTCCCACGATAGTTGATTGACATGAAGATGCAGTAGATTACGTTTGTTTGTGAAGGGTATGCGCCTCCCGATCTACATATATCCGTCTATGTTCGCACAAATCATTCATGATCCAGCTTCACTTACAGCAGAAGTGAGTATAGGGTTTTTTTTATGAATCTTTGCGATCGCCTTTCCTAATAACGTGGTGGTTAGCAAGTTTAGCAGCTAAACGTGGCTAAAGTAAACAGGCTCGTCACTCCACAGAGAGAAGAGAGGTGTGGGAGAACAGGATCATTTTTGCAGAGCTGATTTTGGCAAGGTAAAAAGGGTGTGTTACACTACCATTGAGAATTTTTAACCAAAGTATATTATAGACTTTTCATTAAGACCCCAAAGAATCATATCAACTTGTGGAAAATGGGCATCCCTTTAAACATTTTATTAGCATGCTATTCTTACATGTGCTTACATTTAAAGCGTGCACACTCAAAAAAATTAAATAAAATAAATAAATAAAAAGCCCGTCAAACAGCGCCTGATTACTGGAGTAAGTTATCTTTCATGTGTGGTTTTGCCCAGGTGTTTTATGTAACATAATTTTACAAAGCTAAAGTCTGTCAGACCATTCTGTTTTTGCTTCAGATATTGAAATTATAATCTAATTTGAATCAGAAACGGCTCATCCATGCAGCATCTTTGTGTGGATTAAGTTTAAAAATGCAGTGGCTGCCTCTAATTTAAATGGCTACAGAGAGTTTGACCTGTAATAGAGAAAATAAACATCTTGTTCATGTACTCATATTTTAATTCTTTCTTGTCCCTTTCTTAAGGCAATAAATGATTATTAAAATAGCCCATTTGTTTGTAAAGCATTGGAAATCAGAATCGGCCATGAAGAATCAAGATCAGTGCATCTAAAAAGAAGTGTGTGGTAAAAAATTCAGGATCAGGTTCGACTGGTGAATCTATTAATCATCAGGATGCTGCTGGCCGTTCCTCTCAATTGGCAGCTGTGGTGCTCCTTAATATTCATTGGGTGCTCCTAAATTTTATTTGGTGCTCCTAACTTTCTGAATTTGGGAGCACCAGTGCTACCAAATAAAAAAGTTAATTTCAAGCCTTGCATGTTTCTGCTAATAACTTTTGACCTGTAAGATCTGAAAGCAAAAAAATGCTTTTTTTTTTTTTTTCGTTTTTCCTGCTGATTCCTTGGCTCATACAGAGTTGAATGCATTTGAAAACTGTCATTTCTATGTCAAGATTTTTCAATTTTGAATTTTTCCAAAATATCTACTTTTTTGAACTCATCCTATACAGTTTGTCCAATTTTCAGCAAAATTGGCTTAGATCATTTATTGAGCATTCTGGCAAAAAATTATCAAAAGCTTTTTGATATACCAAACCATAAAGCGTGCTAACGATTTTGACAAATTTTATGCAAAAAAAGCACATGAGGCTATCTCTGCAATGCTTTAGCAGATTCTGACAAAACTTGGTATGTGTTACAGTATAACAAGCATGACCTGAAGGCACGTAAGTAGTTTTGGCACAGCACCACCTACTGGTCAAAATATATAAAATATTGACATTTCTGCTTATAACTTCTAACCAGTTTGACCAAAAATCAATTTGGAACATTTTCATTCATGTTACCTCTGTTGTGCTTGGCCCCTAATTGCTGCTTGCAGCTTTATTTATTTATTTATTTATTCATTCATTCATTCAGGCTTGCAATACTTTTTAATGCATGGAATTATATTCATTATTTAGATCACACTAATTTATACACCAATGATTAAAATTGCAATGCTTCACTTTTCATCTTTTAGTGATATTTAAAGTAATAGTTCACACAAAAACAAAGAACCTTAAGCAATATAGTATTTGAATTTTTTTAATACAATGACAGTTTATAGTGACTACATCTGGCGATATGCAAATAATAAAAATGTTTCTTTTTAAAAACATCTAGAGATGTATTATGCTTTTTCCCCTTTATTGAATTTTATCCAATTTTTATATCATGCAGATTCAAACACCAATTATGTAACTGTAATACTCAAGCCATTTGACATTTCTTCCATTTGTTGAGTAGAGACCCTTTTCTAGATGGAAAACAGCAGAACGTTTGATGCAAATCAGACAAAAGCATTCCTTTAAGAGAAAACCTCTCTGACAGGGAAATGGCTCTTTTGTCTGAAACCGTCTTCAAACAAGCATTTATTTCTTGGTGTTAGCAAAAACAACATAGACAAAATAAAAGATGTGAATCTCATCTTGTCCATTTTCCCCAGCAGTCACTGAGAGTTGATTTTTCAATGGCATGGCATAAATTAAAGAAAGACCCTCTCGCTCCAGGTGAGCGAGCCACCAGCTAAGCCTTATCGCACTTTCCTGCCATAAAGGACGCTTCTAATACAGGCTACAACAAAGATGGGCCGCATGCTGGGAATAGAAGCGGCCATAGCAACACTACGCTGGATCCTTATCGAGAAATGCAGGAATGGAAATTAGCATTGATCATTAGTTACATGATGGATGCTTTAAAGACCGCTGTGACATAAAATATGCTGGTCAATATCAATTTAGTTGCACGGCAGTGCATTTTTGACTTTGCATTTGTATTTCACGACAAAAATATTAAACAACGGCGCAACAGCGAAGATGACCCTTGTGATTCCAACGGTACGTCTACAGTCTATACACGCGATAACCTCTAATTCACATTAATGGAGCTGGCAGTTTTCCTGATAACTCCTGTTCTCAGTGGAAAGGGTAAAGCTTTGGGCAAAAATAACACTGCAAATGCACTCTGAGATAAAAAGCAATTTCCAGGACGTGAACTTGTGACATTTAGAAAAAGCATTGATCCAAACAAAAACACACACACACACACACACACACACACACACACACATGCAATGTGAAAACTGAGCACAAAACTAAGAGGCGGGAAAATCGGCCATAACCTAAGAATATAGTCTCTCCGGCAAGTGCATTTGATGTTGTCAGCCGCCTTGACGCCGACATTTATTTATGCTTTTTTTTTTCCTTCTTCACATTTTAAAATCCAGTTACTTTGGGGACAGAGCGGGGGTTGTATTCCAGATGAGCAGAAAGTGCCTTCATTTTACACACATGTGACCTTTTTCAATTGAGACATTCTCTTGGGGGAGCCTGATCAACAAGTCAGTCTTTTAAAGACAGGGACACTGTGCATTAGCAATGACTTGGCTCTTTAAAGATTCGCAGTGGCTGAATTTCAATGCTGAAAGCACGGAGACAATCAATTTGTCTTTCATCCGGAATCATAAGCAGCCCCAGAGAGTCTGGACACTTTCTCAAGGTCATTTATGGTCATATAGCTGGCATCAGGACACAACGTATTCATCTATATTTCATCTTAAAGTGACACTGGATTAGCTTAGACTGTGAGCTGAATGCCAACTCTGCATGATTAGCAGACAGTTTATCTTAGAATTAAAACTGAAAGTTGAAAAATGAATGTGCCACAAAACTTGGTCCTGCTGTAGAAGTGACAGCTTGACAATTGCAGCGTTACTTTCAAGAATTATATTTTACTTCTAAGAACGTTGAACGTTGACCTAAATTGGTGTATCACACAAGAACCTATCACAGTGTTGTAGTACTACAACATTTTCATGGTCTTGCTCTCCTCATGGACTCTGGAGCATTTGGACTCGGACTAGACTCAGACTTGACCCACCTTCAGCTTCCTATCTTGACTCACTCAAATCTCTGCTTGGACTCAAATGAACTGGTTTTGACTACAACACTCTTACTTTAATCACAATGAAAGTGTGTAGTGACCAGGAGTCCTTAAACAAAAAAAAAGTGGTCCATACATTTATTGCACTCTATTTTAAGCTTTCTAAAAGCTTTATGTGTGGAAAATACAGAATGTTAAGCCATTATTTACTGAAGTGTAGTGATCAGTGTGTAGTGATATTTGCACTTCCGTATAATTGAAACTGGTGCATCAAGAACCTATGGCAGTGTTGTAGTACTTGAGTGGCTCTCAAGTCCGAGACCACATTTTCATGGTGCTGCTCTTGTCATGGACTCTGGAGCATTTGGACTCGGGCTTGACCCTTCTTCAGGTCCCTGTCTTTATTCAGACTCAACCTACTAACATCTCGGCATAGACTCCAACACAAATGAACTTGTTTTGACTATAACACTCCTACTTTAATCACAATGAAAGTGTGTAGTGATCAGTCCTTACGCTTCAAAAAGGACACAGATACACCATAAAAGTGGTTCATACATTTAGTGAACTCTGTTTTAGGCTTTCTAAAAGTTTACGTGAGGAAAATACAGTGTTAAACCATTATTTACTGAAAAACCTGGTCTTGTAGCTCTCAAAGTCCATTTGCACGTTCAGATCATCGAAATTGGACTCAAACACAAATTAACTAGTTTCGGTTACAACACTCCTACTTTAATCACAGTGAAAGTGTTTAGTGACCAGGAGTCCTTGAGCTCCAAAAAGAACAAAAATGCACCATAACAGCACATTTAGTGCACTATATTTTAAGTTTTCGTAAAGGAAAGTACATTAAGTTAAACTATTACTTATTGAAAACTCTAGACTTGGACTTGACATTCTTCTGATCTCCATTTTGATTCTGACTCAACCCCTTAAGGTCTTGGCCCAGACTTGTGTTTGAATGAGCTGGTTTCAACTACAATACTACTACTTTAAACACAATAAAAACATGTAATGATGATGGGTTCACAAGTTCCAAAAATGCCAAAAATGCACCATAAATGTTAAACCATTATTGACTGAAAGACCTGGTCTTGTAGCTCTCAAATCCAATTTGCACTTCCGGCTAATCAAAATTGGTGGATCACACAAGAGCATATGGCAATGTTGTAGTATTTTAGTCTATCTCAAGTCCGTGACCATGTCTTCCATGGTCTTGGTCTTGGTCTTGTCATGGGCTCTGAAGAATTTAAACTCTGTCTAGACTCAGACTTGACCCTCTTCAGGTCTGTTGTTGACTCAGCCGACTGAAATCAAGGCCTGAACTCAAACACAAATAAACTGACTTCAACTACAACACTCCTACTTTAATCCCAATGAAAGCTCCAAGATTGCACCATAAAAGTGGTCCATGCATATAGTGCACTGTATTTTAAGTTTTCTTAAAACTTTCTGTGAGGAAAATACATACATGTTAAACTATTACTAATTGAAAAACATGGGGCCAGTTGCATAAACTTAGCCTCGATGTTAAGACAGTCTTAACAATTAGTCTGACTAACTAGCAGTTAACCAAAGGGTAATCATTATTATTGTTTGGATTCAGCTTAAACTAATTTACATTTTTCTCTAACTGTTTTAAAAAAAAAAAAAAAAATGACCAGTCATAAAGAAAAAATTAGCTTACTAACTTTTTAAGACTAGTCTAAACCTTTTATGCAACCGGCCCCTGGTCTTTGTAGCTCTCAAATCCTATTTGCACTGTTGTAGCATTCAAGTCCGTCTGGTGTCAGAATCTTGTCATGGACTCTGGCATATTCTGACTCAGTCTAGACTTGGACTTGACATTCTTCTGATCTCCATTTTGATTGACTCAACCCATCAAGGTCTTGGGCCAGACTCGTATTTAAATGAGCTGGTTTCAAGTACAATACTCCTACTTTAAATAATAAAAACATGTAATGATCATGGGTTCACAAGTTCCAAATAATGCACCATAAAAGTGCATCATAGATTTCGTGCACTATATTTTAAGTCTTATGTTTAGGGTTAAAACACTATTTACTGAAAAACCTGGTCTTGTAGCTCTCAGATCCAATTGGTGAAAGGTGCTTCACAGATTTCATGCACTTCATTTTAAGTTTCATGACTAGGGTTAAACCATTATTTATTGAAAAACCCGGAGCCAATTGCATAAACTTAGCCTCTGTGTTAAGATAGTGTCTTAAAGGGGTCATCAGATGCCTATTTTCCACAAGTTGATAAGATTCTTTAGGGTCTTAATGAAAAGTCTATAATATACTTAAATTCTTGATGGTAGTGTAAAACAGCACCCTTTTTACCTTGCCAAAATCAGCTCTGCAAAAATCATCTCATTCTGGTCGAGGCTGCTTTAAATGGAAATGAGCTCTGCTCGCCCCACCCCCCTCTTCTCTCTGCTGCTCTGTGAGGTTGTTTACTTTAGCCACATTTAGCGCGTTTAGCCGCTAAACTTACTAATTAGCACATTATTAGGAAAGGTGATTGCAAAGATTCATAAAAAAACAAAACTTTATACTCACTTCTGCTGTAAGTAAAGCTGGATCACGAATGATTTTCACGAACATAGATGGATATATGTAGATCGGGAGCCGCATTACCTTCACAAACAAATGTAATCCACTGCATCTTCAGCGGCTCAGATTTCCAGAGTGAATGACGACCACTACATTCATTCAGCAACACAACACCTCAATCGCTCAATGGGAGATATTCTTGTCTAACTTACATCCCTGCTCCGGCATCGAAACAAAGAGGGCGGACTGTTACAACTGATTTAAGGTAAGACGCTCATGTCAATCAACTATTGTGGGAGCGGCCTCTGTCGTTGTGACGCCACATAGGGTAGATTTGTACATACACTGCCAACACACATTAATGTTTAAACAACATGTAAAAGTGAACTTAGCATCCGATGACCCCTTTAAGAGCTAGTTTGACCAACTAGCAGTTAACCAAGGGGTAATCAGTCTTATATTTCGGATTCAACTTAGACTAGTTTTTATATGACCGAATTTTAAAAATTTTGACCAGTCCTAAAGAAAAAAATTAGATGACTAACAGTCTAAAACTTTTATGCAACCGGCCCCTGGTCTTGTAGCTCTCAAATCCCATTTGCACTTCCGGATAATCGAAATTTGAGCATCACACAAGAACCTATGGCAGTGTTGTAGTACTCAAGTCCTTCTGTAGTCTTAATCTTGTCATGGAGTCTGGAGCATTTGGACTCGATCTAGACTCTGACTTGACCTTCTTCAGGTCTGTTTTTATTCAGACTCAGCCTACTAAAATCAAGACCTGAACTCACACAAATAAATTGGCTTCAACTTCAATTCTCCTACTTTAATCCCAATGAAATTGTGTAGTGACCGAGAGTCCTCAAGCTTCATGAATGGACTATATAAGTGGTCCATGCATCTAGTGCACTATATTTTAAGTTTTCTTAAAGCTTTAACTATTTATTTTTGCAAAACCTGGTCTTTGTATGTCTCAAATCCCATTTGCACTGTTGTAGCATTTGAGTCCGTCTGGTGTCAGAGTCTTGTCATGGACTCTGGAGTATTCTGACTCAGTCTAGACTTGGACTTGACATTCTTCAGGTCTCTGTTTTGACTTATGACTCAGCCTACTAATGTCTTGGCCAGACTATTTGAATGAACTGGTTTTGACTAAAATGCTCCTACTTTAAACAATAAACACAACAATTGCTTTGAGTGAGCAAAAATACATAAAGGTAAACATATTTTTGTTTCTGAAAAACCTGGTCTTGTAGCTCTCAGATCTCATTTGCACTTCTGTATACTCAAACTTGCTGCATCATACAACACCCTATGGGGAGTGTTGTAGTACTTGAGTCCATTTCAAGTCAGATACCATATTTTACGGTCTTATCATGGACTAGATTCAGACTCAAACCCTCTTCAGGTCTTTGTTTTTACTCAGGCTCAACCTACTTAAATCTTAGCTTGGACTCAAACACAAATTTGAGTTTACAACATTCCTACTTTTAGGTTCTCAAGCTCCAAAAAGGCAGAAATGCACCATAAAAGTGTCCATACATTAATTGAACTATATTTTAAGTTTTCTAAAAGCTTTGTGTGAGGAAAATACATTAAGGTAAACCATTATTTGCTGTCAAACCTTCTTGTAGTCCTTGTAAGGTCTTGCTGTTGATTCAGGAGCATTTAGAATTGGTCTAGACTTGGTTTTACAACACTTGGTGCTAGGCATCTTTAAGTCTGAATATGTGACAGTGCAAATTAAATTCAAGAGCCAGGTTTTTCAATAAACAGAATTTTTATTTTTTTTTTTTTTTTTTTTTAGCTAAGATGGTTTCATAAGACTTATAGCTTATAAGAAAATAGTGTGTAATAATACATCACCCAGATCAATGCTGTTTTCCACAGAAGAAAAGAATACAGGTTCAGAATAACATTAATATATTCTCATTTTTACTCTTTCAAGCAAATGCTTCCTGGCATGTCTGTCAAAACTGGATATGACCATGAAAAACGTACATTGTAATACCATATAATAGAATTTAATATAATATAATAAAACCTCACTTTAAAATTAGCATTTTATAAAATCCCCTATTAAAGCACCACTAGGGAGCCAGTTAAAATCCACTCCGTTAGTTCTATCAGAGATGACTAAGCATTTTTGGAGAACACTGACAATGTGAGTTGGGCTCTGCTGAGACATTCCCTATGTAGACAGATGGTGTTGAGAGCTGGGCTTGAAGACACAGGGCCTGAGAGGACACCGTGACTAATATGAGCCGGGAGTTTCAACTATCTCAGCACTTCATTTTGCAAAAGTGGGGAGGATCGACAGCAGACTGAATCTCCAGGCTGGTTTTCAGTGGTAAAACTGGTAAATCAAGGGCGTCTTGCCATTTAAGCTACTTAAGAAGTCTAAAACAGCATCAGCACACCATCACTTCCTCTTTGAAACCGCCACAGAACCACATTAAGTATTTACAAGGGGACTCCGTCCTTGCGATGCATTGACCAAGCATTCACGTTTGCATACTTGCGTTGAGTATATTTTTGGCCCGAGCAAACACGTGGCGCAAAGCTGAAATAAGACGGTGATTGGCTCCTTGGTGAGGCAGCAGGCAAGGGCGAAGATGACTCTCAGACAGGAAGAGTCCTTGAAGCTGAATGCATGTTGTAACCTTCAGAGCACTGGCGTTTATCTGTATTGCTCCTTCAGAGAGTGTGGAGAGCGTGAAAGGAGGGGGACGAGACAGAGAGAGAAATGGGGGAGATGAGCACTTTGGAAAATAGAGGTAATAACAGTGAGGAAGCCAATGGGTCATAGAGGAATACAAAAGAGTGAGAGAAAAGACATACAAAAACAACATGGAACAGAGCAATAGATGCATACAGGAAGTTAAAAAAAAAAAAAAAAAGCAAAAGAATGATAATCCAATCGACAGACAAAGAAAGAGCACACACAAAACACTGACAACAATATTAATTATCTTGAGGGAATTCACTAAGAATGAACAGCAGCCACTTGTAGTGTTGTTTATTTGCACATGCTGTTTACATAGTTTTAGCGCCTGATTCACCGAAAGAATTATGCAAATAAGGTGACAATACAAACAAGCCAATAAAATCTGCCGTATCCAATTTACACAGTGCAGCTCCTCAACTTGCAGGTTATGAGCGCTAAATTGTGGCGGATGCAGCAGACTACCACAATCTGACATACTTTACTGTGACTGTGTTTTAGGGTGTTTTCACACCTGCCTCATTTAGTTCGGTTGAATCGCACTAGAGTTCGTTTTCCCTCTTGGTGCGGTTCGCTTGGGCAGGTGTGAATGTAGCAATCGCACTCGAGTGCGCACCAAAAGCGGACCAAAAAAGCGTACCGAGACCTCTTTGAAGAGGAGCGGACACTGGAGCGGTTCGTTTGTGGTGAGAACATGATCCGAACTCGAACAGACCCAACTGCAAAAAGTACTGCACCTTTTTGGACTAATCCAGCTGCCGTAATCAGCTGCGCTGTGCATTATGTGATGAGGACAAGTATTTGTTGACAGTTAGCGCTTTAGCAACATAGCCCCACGGCAGCTCGCGGACAAACTTGGAGTTGTGAGAAGGTGCGGAGCCTCATAGAAATTACAATCATAGAAATTACAGGGATACAATCAGCCAGCACAGTCGTCCCTCCATACTAAAAAGCGGCGTGTTGTCTGCCGGCTTTTTCTCCTCTCTTTGTTTACTTCCGGGAGTTCCATTGGAATCTTCCCGCACGCTAATTCTGACCAATCGAAAAGCAGTTTAGGAAATACGTTCAATGACACATCTGGCCAACGAGTGATGTGGATGTTGTCACATGACCGCATTTTGTTTTTTTTCAACTGTTTCGGACCAGAGCAATCAGTGTGGTGTGAAAAGGACCCAAAACGGGAGAAAAATGCTACAGTGAATCATTTGTTGCCCTTGGTCCGGACCAAATGAACCGAACCACAGATGTGAAAGCACCCTTATTCTAGAATTTATTAAAGTGCCTCTATTATGCCATTTTTAAGGTTCCTAATATTGTTGGGAGTCTCCTACAACAGGTTTACATACATGCAAAGTTAAACATCATTTTTGTTTTCTCAAAATACACATTTGATATCACCTCATTTTCCAACACGTTCTCACTCCCAACTCTTCATATATTGACGCTTGGGCAGGACCCTTTGGTGTCAATTTTTAAAGCTCAAGGTACCTCTTTAGCGTCACTTTTGGACATGCAGGGTCCTCCATTAATTTCAATTGTTTGCCTTAATTTAATGGTTTGCATGCATTTGTGAAAATAAAAATAATTTTATATAAATGTATACATTCATTGGAGAACCAAACCCACCCCTACCCTAAACTTACCCACTTCTGAACAATATAAAACATGTAACAGGCAAATATAGGTACAGTCACAGATATTTATTGCAGAAACTGAGCATAAACAAGCAGTATAAAAGCATTACAAACAAGTCGTGTTGCATTCCGAGTCTTCTGAAGCCAAACTATATCTTTATGTGAGGAAGAGAGTAAAACATAAGGTTTTAATTGCTAAAAATGATCCCGCTCCAGTAATGCACTCACATCCTATTCAAAAACATACTCCCGAACATTAGCATTACGCAATCGGTCACAAGACACACATGAGCCAATGGCATTTCACAACCGAAGGCTGACGTAACGCTTCTTCTGGTGGCATTTTTTGAATTTAAGCACAGACAGACTGAGCTTTACGGCGGACGGAGACGGCGATCGTATCTATTCCTCTCACAAATCAATCGTTTTGCCCCAGAAGACTTTATATTAATACTTCTTGAATAAATTACGACTGTAGTTATATCTGCCTGTTATATCTTGTGTTTTATTGACAAATGGTAGGTTTAGGGGCAGGGGCTGGGTTACGTGCTCGTAAATCTGTAAATAATGGAATGTAAATAAACTGCTGTGGCTGTTTACATTCATTACATTAATCACACCCCAACATATATGCAATAATGGCAATATTATTACCCAATATATAAATTAATCATGACGATAAAATTCCCAGTGCCTTTTGCGTCAGCATTATGATGCCAAGGGTTTCTTAGTTAAAGCAATGGAGGACGCTACACGTCAAAAAGTGATGCCAAAGGGTCCTGACCAAGCGTCAAAATGTGACAAGTTGGGAGTGAGAATGTGTTGAATTTTCCAGTGATTCTGAAACAATTAGTTTGAAGCAGTACAAAGATTCAGTTTCTCTAAACCCTTCCTTTTACGTGAGCCTACTCTGCTCTGATTGGTCAGATGGCCCAGTCTGTTATATATAGCCATAGCCATATCACCCTGCAGCCCAAGACTGGTTTCCCACTGAAGCTAAGCAGGGCTGAGCCTGGTCAGTACCTGTATGGGAGACCTCCTGGGAAAACTAGGTTGCTGTTGGAAGAGGTGTTAGTGAGGCCAGCAGGGGGTGCTCACCCTGTGGTCTATGTAGGTCCTAATGCCGATGAGACGTTAAACTGAGGTCCTGACTCTCTGTGGTCATTAAAAAATCCGATGGCACTTCTTGTAAAGAGTAGGGGTGTATCCCTGGTGTCCTGGCCAAATTCCCTCCTCTGGCCTTTGTCAATCATGGCCTCCCAATAATCCCCATTCAATTAATTGGCTCTATCACTCTCTCCTCTCCACCTGTAGCTGGTGTGTGGTGAGCGCACTGACGCCGTTAGTACTAATTAGTACTAATAAATGGCTAATATTCTAGTAATATGCATGCTAATAAGCAACTAGTTAAGAAACCGTAAAATAAAGTGTTACCTATATTATATTATATTATACTGTATTATATTATATTATATTATATTACAATTTAGCTAATAATATTTCATAAAAAATAAACATTAATTTTTAGTACTTTAACTAAAACTTGTTTTATTTCAGTTAGTTGTCTAGTTTCTCATTTTCATTAGGTTTAAGTATTTGGTACCACTTTAGTACAGGGAACAATTCTCACTAATAACTAGTTGCTTATTAGCATGCCTATTCATAACATATTGGCTGTTTATTAGTACTTATAAAGCAAATATTCTGCATGACCATATTCTACATCCTAAATCCTACCCAAAACTTAACAACTTCCTTACTAATTATTAATAAGCAGCAAATTTGTAGTTAATTGAGGCAAAAGTCATAGTTAATGGTTTGTTAATGGTGAGAATCAGACCTTAAAATAAAGTGTTACCAAGTATTTAATCTAATATTTATTTTCTTACTAGTTATCTTTTCCATCTAAATATCTTTTTTATTTTATTTAATGAAAACTATTATTATTATTATTATTATTTTAATACCAACAAAAACAGCACTGGACTGCACAGCATTACTACCCCAATGTGACAGTACAGATGTGACCCTCAGTGTGAGTCCGTGTAGGAAGCTCAATAAGTTTTGGAAATGTGTCTGAGTCTCTCAAAGGGAGATGAAGAGCACAGGCCAGCAGATCCACATGCTCATCACAAACTAACAGAGCTACAAAGCAGCATGAGGTGACCACAAGCTCTGATATTAACACTAGGAAAATGTTAGTAAAAACTGGACGTGGCAAGTATTGCAAGGTTGAAATGTGTATGTTTCATTTTTACGTGAGAAAATGATAAAGATACAATCAGTAATTTTTCTAAAGAAAGGTTTAGTGAGTGTAGTGCTGTTTTTCTGTTTATTAAAAGCTAGACGTCAAAACTAATTATTAAGGCTAAAGATGTTCTTTCACTAAGAACAGCAATTTAAAAAGAGCAAATACCTGAGTAAAATAAAACTGTAATATTTAATTGTGCTAAGCAGATTTAATGAAAATGTATTTATATCTCAACGTCTGTGTATAATGTATAAAACGTATGACTGGCACAGAGCATGTGAAATTAAAGATGAGTTGATTACAGCATCACAGACTATGAGTGAGAAACACATACATAACGTGAGACCCAGGAGCTATGAGCTGTGCAAATAACCTATTAGCCGGTTACACTCTCCAGAAACACTCAATACAACACACATACACACACACACACAAGGCCAACTCTTTTTAATTAGTGCGAGTTTTATCTGTGCTTCAGTAAATTCACTGCACAATGAAGCAGTGGGAAATATGGATGAGAGACGTGTAAATTAATTTTGAGAGAAGATGAGAGCTTATTAAAACAAATTGAGTAAATATACAGCATATTGATTCCACACAGCAAGGTGACAACCTGCTGCTGGTGTCAACACTTAAGAGCCACTCGAGAATAGAGCAGCGGGAAAACACAAGGATTCTCACGCAATTTACTGACTCACAAAATTGTTCGGGCTTGTTTTCCACATGTTTCAATTTTGTGAAATGCACAGCTGTTCAAAAGTTTGAGATCAGTAAGATTTTTAATGTTTTGTTAAAGAAGTTTCTTATGCTCATCAAGGTTGCATTTATTTGATCAAACCCCCCCCCCCCCCCCCAAAAAAAAACGGTAATATTATAAAATAACTATTTTCTATATGAATATATTTTAAGATGTTATTTATTCCTGTGATGCAAAGCTGAATTTTCAGCATCATTACTCCAGTCGTTAGTGTCACATGATCCTTCAGAAATCATTCTAATATGCTGATTTGTTATCAGTGTTGAAAACAGTAGTGCTGCTTACTATATTCTATATATTCAATAAATACATAATATATAACATGATTTTTTTTTTTTCAGGATTCTTTAATAAATAAAAAAGAAATCAATTCAGAATTCACTGTATAAATCCTCTTGAATTCACTGTCAAACACTGTTTGGTACTGTAACTGTTGCGCTTCAATTTTTGCATGCATATTTATTACTGAAATTCTAGAAAGTATTTACAAGAACAATATTTCATAATTGCTCCACCACAGAGAGTGGGAGCAAAAGATTTCCTTGCACAGATTTTGTCATCACACTAAAAGCTACTTGGTTTGAAAGCGACTTCTGTGTGAGCTGTGCTTACTGATAATAGATAATGGATCTTTTTAACCTGCAAAAATTGCAAATGTGACTGCACCGAAAAGGGGACATCGGATGCTCATTTTCCATAAGTTGGTACTGTATGATTCTTTAGGATCTTCATGAAATGTCTGCAACATACTTTGGATAAAATTCCCCAATGACTGTGTAAAACAACACCCTTTTACTTTGTGAAAAACAGCTCTGTTCACAACGACCCGTTTCAGTGCATGTCTCTTTAAATGCTTATGAGCGCTACTCACCCCGCCCCTCTCCTCCGTTTATTTAGTAACGCGTTAAAACAAATGCATCCTCAGTGGCTCTGATGTTGGGAGACAATGATGTCAGGACGTTGTTGTCACTGCAGCTGCTTGAGCACAGAGAAAATGGTGGACAGAGTACAACTGCCTGAGGGTGGAAATATGCTAATACGGGACGGTCCATCAGCGGTCGTGGGCGGGGACTGAGCAGTATGACGTCATACTGCTCAGAAAATCAAAATGGCTTGATAATTGAGACTTTAAAAAAAAAAGGACTGATTGGATTTTGTATCATTGTAGGGTGGTTGTGTCCAAACACTGCTAAGAGATATTTATATGCACCATGTAAAAGTACATTTTGTCCCCTTTACAGCCAATTCACACGACGCTGACAAATGCCAACAGACGGCAAAAGACACTTTGGTGGGTTTTGTCGGATCAGTGCCATTGGTGTCTGGTGGTGTTGTTGTCAGAACTCATTTTCACTGATTCTCTGCACATCTACCATATAGGTGGATGTCTTTCACCACCACTTTGACCAATACAAAAGCAGAGAACAACAGTGGAGAAGTGTAATGCCTTCAAGTCACATCCGTATTTATGAGATGAGAGCCATTAAAGGAGAAGTCCGCTTCCAAAACAAAGATTCACATATTATGTACTCACACCTTTGTCATCCAAGATGTTCATGTCTTTCTTTCTTTAGTCGTAAAGAATAATACAATCTATATACTTTTTAATGTCAAACACACGTTATGTCTTACTCTGCCTGGACTGTTTTTTTCCCGGTTCATGACAGTTAGGGTATGTCGAAAAAACTCCCATCTCATGTTCTCCCTCAAATTCAAAATCATCCTATATCGCTGTTTTACCTTTTTTGTTAAGGGTGTTTGATCGGGCACCATATCAGTCCATTATATGGAGAAAAATGCTGAAATGTTTTCCTCAAAAAACATAATTTCTTTACGACTGAAGAAAGAAAGACATGAACATCTTGGATGACGGGGGGGGGTTTATAACATTTTGCCAAATGTTATAAACGCTGTTTAATCTCTCTCTCCCCCCCAAAACGATATTCTATATATTAATACACGCACGCACGCACACAGTATACAGTATATATACACGATGGTTGTTTAATCTCTCTCTCTCACACACACAAATATCTTTCAAATATATCTTAAGTAACAACCAATAGGATATAAGCGTGAATCATTTTCAATCTATCCGTCATTCTATCATAATTTTTATAGGGTTTCTGGTATTGGGTTTGCACTGTTATCGTAATGGTTTAACGCACTTCTGTGTTGGCGGTCTTTAAGCGTATTTGTGTATTCCCTTCTATAGCAATGCCTCACACTCCACCCCAGTAGGTGGCAGAAATGCACCAAAGCTGGTTTGCCAACCGCAATTAAGTCCAAAGAAGAAGAAGAAGAATTAGGTCTTTGGGCGCGTGCGCATGCACACAGGTGTGCGGCACAGTTTGCAAATGGAGGACAGCGTGAGGCAGAGACGAAGAACTTTACATCGTGTTCTGGATCTAGTAGCGCAACTAAGTATGTCGGTGACCTACTTATAAATCTAATTTTAATCGTTTGTTCAGTCTGTATTGAGAATAATAAGTTCATTTCAGTGAAAATTGACTGATTATTGTCAATATTTTTTTAGATTCTGGCAGAGTTCAATCGTATATGTGGCAAAAACCTGCAAACTGAATTCTTTCAAGAACTGAACCGTTTCATTCCACGTTTCCTTGATATCTTCAAGGCCAAAGGGGGAGACACTGGCTGTAAACTGAAGAAGATTCTGCAACAGGTTGAAAATAATGTAGGCTCCACAGACATACCCCAGTTCTTTGTTTTGCTTGTGTTGTGTGTCTGTCTTATGTTGGTGATTTAAAACTTTACTTTAAATATTTTTTTAGACATCTGACATCATCGGAAGAAGAACAGCAGTTCTTCATGGCCTCCCGCTTCTCCTCGGAGAGGACCCCACTGATTTTTATAAGACGTGTTTTGTAAGTAGTTATGTCATAAAACGACTTGTTAATTTTAGACATTATTATTCTGTGTTGTGAACTTGTACACTGTGTACATAATTATTAGGCACGTTGATATTGTGGTCATATTTTTTTCCCAAGCACATTTGACCAATTCCAAACCACATCAATCTTAACTACTATTTATTTTGTATTTAATTATTTATAAGTGATATATATATTTGTCCATGAAGGCTGGAAGTGGGGAAAAACTCCTTATATTCAGGTGTGCAGAATTATTAGGCACATTTTCTCTTACAGATAAAATGAGCCAAAAAAGAGATTTACCTCAGACTGAAAAGTCAAAAACTATTAAATGCCCATGAGAAGGATGCAATACTAATGCAATACTGGAATTTGCAAAGTTAAGGCATGACCACCGGACAGAAAAATGCTTGTTGCGTCCGCATTGTCAGAAAAAAAAACAGGTGTAGGAGAAAAGATGCATGTTTATTGCAAAAAAAGTAAGAATTAATGTTAAGAATTAGATATGAAACCATCAGGAACCATTTAGTCTCCAGCGCCACCATTTTCCAGAACTGCAACTTGCCTTGAGAACCTGACACATTGCACTTCCGGAAAACGGTGGCACGGGAGACTAAATGGTTTCAGATGGTTTCGTATCTAATTCTTAACATTAATTCTTACTTTTTTTGCAATAAACATGCATCTTTTCTCCTACACCTGTTTTTTTTTCTGACAATGCGGACGCAACAAGCGTTTTTCTGTCCGGTGGTCATGCCTTAACTTTGCAAATTCCAGTATTGCATTAGTATTGCATCCTTCTCATGGGCATTTAATAGTTTTTGACTTTTCAGTCTGAGGTGAATCTCTTTTTTTTTTTTTTTTTTTTTTTTTTTTTGGGCATTTTATCTGTAAAAGAAAATGTGACTAATAATTCTGCACACCTAAATATAAGGAGTTTTTCACTTCCAGCCTTCATGGACAATTATATATCACAAAAATAATTAAATAGAAAATGAATAGTAGTTATTAAGATTGTTGTGGTTTGGAATCGGTCAAATGTGCTTGGAAAAAAAATGACCACAATATCAACGTGCCTAATAATTATGCACACAGTGTAGTGTTATGTAAACCTTTTTTATGTGCATAAACTTGTTGAGGGCTGGACAAAATTGAAAACACAATTTTTTTTTTTTTTTTTTTTTTTTTTTCCAAATTAGCTGAAAATGACCAAATTCTAGGTTTCTGTCGGACATCAATGATGTTATTTTAAAATATGTAACATTAATTAGTTTTATGTTGTTTATAGGACAGTGATGATGATGATGATGAAGTGTTGTCCAGCATTTCTATCGGCATATTGACCGTGATCTCCGAGGACTGTGAAACCACACCTTATTCACTGCACCTTGATGCCACATCCACTGCCATCATTTTGGAAGGTAAAGTAGTAATGGATGACCTGGGAAATCTTCCCAAAGCCATGTGCACCCTCTTTGGGCTCATGTATGCTCTAAATTTAGAGTATCCTCCAGTAATGAAGAACACATTCGATTTCATCCAGAGGGTGATTTTGTCACTTGGGCACAAGTCTCTGAAACCTAGAATCCAATCCCTGAAAACTCTTCTAATGCAGAAACGTCACTGTGCCATGATATCGAGCATTGTCATTTTTCAAGGTTGTCCATTGTTAAGTTTCAAAAATGGTCATCACTACTGAAGAATGTATGTTGTTTCCTGTTGGTAAACTTAATGTTACGTGGTTGGTTTTAGAATGTGTAACATTTTAGAAGAAAAAAAACTGTTCTGTACTAAGACTTTTATGCTCTCCAATTCCACATTTACCTCTGTGAAAGTTAAAGATGTGAAAAAGGGATATTTATTTTTTTCCTTTAAGAGTGTACTGGAAAATGTACTTTGTTTTTTTTGTTTTTTTTTGTTGGAAAAATTGACAGTTTGCTTAATGTCAAGTAGTTGGTTTTAGAATTAGAAAATTTTAAGAGAATTTTGTTATTCGACAGATCACAACTTGTCCTGTACTGTACTTGTCTGTTACAGCTTACACTGCAAAAAATTATTTTCATTAAGCATTTTTGTCTTGTTTTTAGTAAAAATATGTAAAACTTCTTGAATCAATATACAATTACTTGAGATAAGACATAAGATATTAAATCTTGTTTTATGAAAGACAATTTTTAATAAAATTTAAGTTTATGGTAAAAAAAAAAAAAAAAGGCAAAGAAATGTCAATGGAGTGAGAAAATATTTTGACTTTTCTCAAGTACATAATTCAAGTTTATTTTTCTCACCACATTACCAGATTTTTTGCTTTTTTTTTGTTTAGTTTTTTTTTTTTTTTTACTATAAACCTTGATTTGTTTTCGTAAGACTAAATATCATAGGTCATTTTTCTTGTCAAGAAAGTGTATCTTGATTCAAGAATGATAGATATTTGTAAAATACAAGACAAAAATGCTTAGTAAAAATGCAATTTTTTTTTTCCAGTGTACTCTTTAGTGTTGTCCTATTTTGCATAGTTATACACTGAAAAAGGGGACACTGTTCTTTTTTTCAGAGTGCAATTTTTGTTGATGCAAATGTGCATTATTGTTGATATGTCATGCTTTAATGACTTGAATTAACATTGTTTTAAGTTAACATATGTTTTATGGAACAAATAAATTACCTTCTTGTTGTTCCAACAATCTGTTGTCTCTGTGTATGATTAACTTAGAGTTGTGAGTACACCTTACTTGAGAAATTTAAGGTAATCAGTTTCCACACATTTTTCTAGTAACGTGAACTAGCAAATATGTTAACTGAACTGTTTTATTTGAGTTATCTGTATTGAGCCTAACTTAGACCTTTAAGTCAGCTGAACTTGTTATACTGAGTTCACTGTACTCAAGTTTTTAGGTAGTCTTTACAAATAAAAAAGTTAACTGAACTAAGTTATAGTAGCTTAATCAACTCAGAAACTATGTATTAATTTACCTGAAAATTCTGAGGTAATCAGTTTCCACAGGTTTTCTAAGTAAACTCAACTCATTACTTTTTTACAGTGCACTTTATGAGGCGGCAGCCTATACAAAACTACATTTCCCATCATTCCCAGTGGCAGCATAAGCACAGATAGAGCATCAACTTCAAACTTTTGAAATGACTGCTTCTGGTGCAGGAATAATTCCACTTCCTGACAAGCATTTGTATTTACAGGAAGTGGAGGACTGAGAAATAAATATGAAAATATCCATTTTATTCTAAATCGCTTGAATGGTCACCACACTGTAATTAGACTTCAGAACTCAAAAGTAGGAACTTCCTGGCAATGAAATAAAGCATCTTTATAGCATCTTTAGAGACAACCACAACTCTAAATCTCAGTTCTGTCAATCAAAACTTCAAGACTAGAAGCAGGCAGTGTAAACGTGTAAACTATCCAAGTGTGTACTATTTTCTGCTGATTTATGAGCTCTAGCGTGATTGAAATATTACTGTAAGTACCATAAATGATGAGCATATGATTTTCTGTGGAGTTATGAAGTGGGATGCTGAGCTCCACACAGCATCTGCTACAGCTCTCACACACAGCAGGAGTTTCATCAGTGAAAATGAGGTACCGTGAATCACAAGAATGTACTGTACTTTGTTCAGACTCTAGAGGCAAAAACGAGACAAAACCTGACTTTGACATATACACAGAAGAGCACAAGACTGAATGTCAGAAATCTGCTTCCATATTTACTACAAGGAGATTCAACATGGAAATATTTCCTTGCCAAACTTGTAAGTATAACACATTTCAAAATGCAGAGCATCAGAGCATCTTCTGGAGCATCAGTGAGCATTTGAACTTTCTGTAATAGTTGCACATAACTCAGTTGTCCTCAGTGTGAAAAGATGGATCTCAAAATCATACAGTCATTGTTGGAAAGGGTTTTCTCTTGTGGACTATACGTAAATGTCTTTTATGTAAAATATCTTACTCAGGTCAGTACTAAATAAAAAATAACATGCATTTTGGTAAAATAATTTAAATGTTGCAGATTCTGCAAGGCGTATGTAAACTTTTGACTTCAACTGTATATATACACTATCATTCAAATGTTTGGGATTGGAGGAATATTTTGAAATATTACTACAAATTAAAATAACTGTTTCCATTTTAATATATCTTAAACAAGTTCCACAAGTTTATATGATTCTTTAGGATCTTAATGAAAAGTCTATAATATACTTTGATTAAAATTCTCAATGGTAGTGTAGAACAACACCCTTTTTACCATCTAAGATCCTTTTAAGATCCTTTTACCCTTTTAAGATCATCTCATTCTGAGGGGATTGTTCCTTTAAATGCAAATGAGCTCTGCTCACCCCGCCCCTCTCTTCTCCCTGTGGAGCGACAAGTCTGTTTACTTTAGCCACATTTAGCACGTTTAGCCGCTAAACTTGCTAACTATGACGTTATTAGGAAAGGCGATCGCAAAGACTCATATAAAAACCCTTATACTCACTTCTGCTGTAAGTGAAGCTGGATCACGAATGATTCGCGCGAACATAGACGGATGTAGATCGGGAGGTGCATTCCCTTCACAAACAAACATAATCCACTGCATCTTCAGTGGCGCAGATGTCGGGAGTAAATGACGACCACTATGTTCATTATTACATCCAGCAACACAACACCTCAATCGCTCAATCGGAGATATTCTTGTCTAACTTACATCCCTCCTCCGGCATTGAAACAATTGGGAAGTTGGACTATTACAGCTGATCTGAGATAAGACGCTCATGTCAATCAACTATCGTGGAAGCGGCCTCTGTTGGTGTGACACCACACCGACAGGCATCTGAGAATGGCTCGATTTGAAAAAGGGGATATTATTTTTACAGATTAATTAAAAACCACTGCATGGATTTTTATCATTATAGGGTAGATTTGTACATACACTGCCAACACACATTAATGTTCAAACAACATGAAAAAGTGAACTTAGCATCCGATGACCCCTTTAAAATGTAATTTATTTCTGTAATGCAAAACAAAATTTTCAGCATCAATACTCCAGTCCTCAGTGTTACAGTGTTAATATGCTGATTTAATTATCTAATTTGAGAAATATTTCTTATTACCATTTCTTCGCACTTCCAGGGGTCCTGTGTCAGCCATGCAACTGCCATTGAGATCCCTGCTAATTTCAGCAAATCGCTTTTTGTAGCTTTATTGTAGTCCTCTTTAGCATGAATGTGTGTGGACAACAAGAGTGGCTCTAAATGCTGCAGCTTGTGTGTCTGGTTTAATGCATAATTAAGAAGGTCAGGGTTAATGAAGCACTGCGGACTAAAGTTCAGGAGATCCTTTGGCTCTGTTTACTCTGACAGAGCCTCCATAGAGACTTCCTCATTCACAACGCTGAGAAAGAACAAGTGAGAGAGACAGATTTTGTAAAAGCAAGAGAAATAGTGAAAACTGATAAATGGAAAGCTTTGTAATAACAAGTTGAGTGCTCGGTCTAAAACAGGGCTTGACCTGCACACTTTACAAGATGTTCTCTTACCAGCAAAGAGCAACCTAATTATCCAAACAAATTCAAAGAGAGTGAGAACGATAAAGCAAACCCTTCTGAAAAAGAAGCACACTTAATTGTACTGAATGTGCACTTGTAGTGTACTTCAAATCTTAAAAGTAAATATTTAAAAACTGTACTTGCAGATAATATAATAGTAATTAAATACAAGGTCACTTATTTTGATGTGCTGACTAACATACTAAAGCACATGATCATAGTTTTAACTGTAATGTTTTTCAATAATAAATTTATACTTAATATAGTTTAAATATATTTTAATAATTCCAATTTCATAATTACAAAATGACTAATTATTTAAATACAATACAGGTTTTAAAAGTAATGACACTAACATACATTTTATTTTACCATCCATGCTTGACATTACATTCGGCAGTAAACCAGTTAAAGGGTTAATTCACCCAAAAATGAAAAATAGCCCATTATTTACTCACCCTCCAGGCATCCTAGGTGTATATGACTTCCTTCTTTCAGACAAATCCAATTGGAGTTATAATAAAAATGATCCTGACACTTTCCTGGCACAGATTTTTATAAAGTAGCAAAGCAACACCAAAACATCTTTGAACTACCACCACGTTTGACTGTAGGGACTGTGTTCTTTTCTTTGAAGGCCTCATTTCTTTTTCTGCAAACAGTGTCCTTTACCAAAAAGCTCTACTTTTGTCTCATCTGTCCACAGTACGTTCTCTCAGAAGGATTGTGGTTTTGTCACATAAGTTTTGGCAAACTCCAGTCTTGCTTTTTTATGCCTTTGTGTCAGCAGTGGTGTCCTCCTGGGTCTCCTAACATAGTGTCCCTTTTCGACGGATAGTGCAAGCTGACACTGTTGTACCCTGTGTCTGCAGATCAGCTTAAATTTGTTTGGAAGTTAATTGGGGCTCTTTATCCACCATTCAAACAATTCTTCATTGTAATTTTTCATTAATTTTGCTCTTCCGTCCATGTCCAGGGAGGTTAGCTACAGTGCCATGGGCTGTAAACCTGTTGATCATATTGCGCACAGTGGACACAGAAATGAATGAATGAATGAATGAATTTATATAATGCTTTAGGAACATTAAGATCTCTGGAGATGGACTTGTAGCCTTGAGATTGTCCATGTTTGGACAAATATTTCTTATTGTCCATGTTTTTCCACAATTTGTTCTCTCAAATCCACGGACAACTCTTTACACTTCTTTCTTTTCTCCATGCTCAGTGTGACACACAACACAAAGGTTGAGTCAACTTTTCACCATTTTAACTGGTTGCAAGTGTGATTACTATATTGCCCACACCTGTTACTTGCCACAGGTGCGTCTAAATACAAATTACAGGAGCATCACATGTTTGAAAAGCAATTATTTCTTACAATTTTGCAGTGCAAACAAAAACAATAAGCACGTGAGTACCAAAACATTTGCAATTGGAACAATTTTCTGAGAGAAGTGTTGCATTTTCTGACTGAACTGCAAGGGTGCCAATATTTTTAGCCATGAGTGTAAGCCTTTCCGGGTGGATGACAGAGGACGTCGGTGTTGCGCATGCACCGTTCAGACATGACGAACACGAACGCCTGGAAAGGTTTCCGCGTACCACTAGTTGGCGCAAGCTAGATTAAAGTGATTCTTACATTTTGAATAAGGATTTTCTTTTACAAAAATACATCAATTCACTACAGGAGGCCTTTACTCACCCTTGGAGCCATGTGAAGCACTTTTTATTATAGATGGATGCACTTTATTGGACTCTTTTTGGACTGATGAAGAGAAACACCCGCCTTTTGCCGTGATAATGCTTGGAAGTGCCAGGATATTTTTTTAAATATAACTCAGACTGGATTTGTCTGAAAGAAGGAAGTCATATATACCCAGCATGCAATGGAGGGTGAGTAAATAAAGGGCTAATTTTCATTTTTGGGTGAACTATCCCTTTAACCATATTTCAAATTCATTAGAAGCAATTTACACATAAAAATGCACTTAAGACCTCCCTAAGAGGGTCAAAAAAGCACTTAATATAAATATACACTTAATACTGCATTTAATATAAATGTTAACTATAATACTCTTCGTTTAAAGGGATAGTTCACCCAAAAATGACCTTTGTTCATCTTCGAAACAATGCACAGCAGAGACTGACACGGAGGAGAAGAAATTGTTGAATTAAGGTGTTATTTTGTTTTTCTTTGTGGCAACATCCTTACTATCTTTCCAGGCCTTGAACATGTCCTGTCTATACAGGGTCAGAAAGTTCTCGTATTTTATCAAAAATTTCTTAATTTGTGTTTCAAAGATGAACAAAGGTCTTATGGGTTTGGAACAGTATGAGGGTGAGAAATGAATGACAGAATTTTCATTTTTGGGTGAACTAATCCTTTAATATGTCTGAAAACATTCATTTCACACTAAAGTTTATTTTAATTTTTTTAAGTATATTATTTCTGTAATAAGTAGTCTTTTTACCTGAAGTGTGGATTCATTGCAGAGCTCTCGTCCAGCAAAGATGACCCGCAGTCGATCAGGCTGTACTCCCTGTAAACGTCCCACCGTCTCTTTCAGCTCAGCTACACTTGCACCTTGTTCCAGCTCCACCGGGAACCCATGGCTGGAGTTAAACCGCACATATACTAAGAGAACAGGAGAGACAATGGGAGAGATTTTGACAAATCCTGATCATTTTTAAAGATAGACAATAGGTTTTCCCATGATAGTCTGTGAAATGTCAGAAAAAAAGGACAAGTGAGGATATGGGGTATACAACAAGGCACAGGCTATATTTAAACAGCATAGGCCTACATAGTTAAAAAAAAAAAAAAAAGTTTTGGAGTCAAAATCAGGCCACTCTTTAAGTACGTCTTCATGAAACCAGCCTTGAGGTCAAATAGATTAATATCTTGCCTTTGATATTAACTGCCTCAATTTTTGCCACTGTTTTTTTGCATGTGGATTAAAATTATGGTGCATACACTCTGACGCAAGAGGTCCTTATCAGTACATAAACACCAGTGCGCAGCTTGACATCCCGAAATAAAGTGGCGTATGCAACAGAGCCTTAGAAGAACAAAGCTGTATCAAGCTTGTAAATAAATCACAAACTAAAAATTAAATGTGAATTAAATATTTATTTTACTTTTATTACAGTTATTCATGCTATGTACCATTTGGGGGCCTCTGTGTACCACCGATGATAAGTTGAGAACCACTAGATTAAAGAATATGGTATAGGTTATAGAATATAAAAATAAAAGGTATAGAACAGACAATAGGATATATAACTTTTATATATATGGGGTGTTATATGATCTTAAGTTGTCCTAAACATGAAACATGCTTTATATTAAAGGGATAGTTTTTTAAATTAAAAATTATTAATCAGTCACTCTTGTGTCGTTCCAAACCCGTACAACCTTCGTTCATCTTTGGAACAAAATTAAGATATTAAGATATAAGATAATAGACAGCAATGCAACTACCATGTTCAAGGTCAAGAAAGGTTAAGGACACTGTTAAAATAGGCCATGTGAAATCACTGGTTCAATCATAATGTTATGAAGCTACAAAAATACTTTTTGTGTCCAAAAAAAATGGATTTCATCAAAAATATCTTAATTTGTGTTCTGAAGGTAAACCAGGGTCTGAAAAGTTTGGAACAACATAAGGGTGACTAATTAATGACAGAATTTTAATTTTTGGGTAAACTATCCCTTTAAGAATTTCAAATTAACTCATAACCCTACAGTTTAAAGCAGCTTGCCTTTCTGTCAGATAAATGTGCTGTTTAATGCATTGAGGTGTGGCTCTTACATCTTAGTTATATCCTTATCTGTAAATGTTAAAAAGTCAAATGAGTATTTCACTTTTGCATAAAATCATCCCTGACAGCAAGCGAGTCTCTATTAAACTAAAAAAAAAAAAAAAAAAAAAAAACAGTGGGTGTATTAAATGAAGTGTATCAACAGGATACACAGTAGAGAAAAGGCAATAGGGTACAGAGAACATTTAGGCTATACAAAACCTGACAGAAAGTAAAACAGTTGAGACAAAGCAATTAAACTGCACAAAAATGCAGCAGACAGCATAAAGGCAATGCATAAAAGCACCAGACATGCAAAAAAAAAAGACTAAAGACCGGAGTCAAAGATAGGACAAAACAGGTGACCGACAGACACAAAAGAGCCCCATGTTAACATTCAGTCTGTGCTGTTCCTCCCCTAAAAAACACAACCCCGTTCATTAAGATGACTGCGATTTGCTGCAGAAGGACTTTTTCTTGTTATCATGTGGGCTTATTATTTTAATTGAAATGAGTCAACCTTTTCAAAGAGCCCAGAGGCGTAGAGATAAACTCGGAAATGGAAAAATGACTGATATTAAAGAAAAAAATCCACACTAAAATTGCACATTATGGAAAAAATGGAAAGGGTGAGAGGAAGGATATGGAGGTGTTCGCTCTCCACACTCACGTAATTAGCTCCAATTAAATATTTGTCCTGATTGGGTTTGCGTATAATGGAATGTGTCGATGAACTTACTGTACAGCATCGTTACAAAACAAGTCAGTTTGGTTATAGAATCCAGTTGTCCCTTCTGTTTATATCTGAACTGTGTGTGAACAGAAACATATTTAGCTTTAAAATAGGACTGACAACCATATTTTGCTTCTGTATAAACAGCCATTTTGCCTTTTTTTCAGAAACACACAAACAAAGACAGTGTGAGAGAGCGAGATTTGGTCATGTAGACTCAATATCACTCAGCCATAGCTTTTCCTGAAAATTGCATCCGGTGATATTGTTGACTTAAGCACAGAGGGGGCAAAGCTTGCACTGATTGCTACTAAACGACAAAAGCTGAAGGTCTTGCAACACTCTTTAAGAGGGGTTTGAGTGATTGCTTGTTGTTAAAGCGTGACATTCTCTAATAAAGGCATTCTGTTGACCACATTTGAAGACAAATGACACTTGAGCCAACAGCAGGCTAAAAATACAACAAATCATACTGGAGAGATGGGACAAGGACAGAGAAAGAAACCTGCACTTGGATGGTTTGGAGGACCGAAAACAAGCAGTTTTGGATTCAGTATGGTTAGTTCACCCAAAAATAAATATTTTGTTGTCATTTAGGGGAGAGTGGGGTAAGTTGAGCCAGTGGGTAAGCTGATCCACCCCCTGTATCTTGGCAACTGTACACTTTTACTGTCATATGACCATGTATTTTGGAATCACACATCATTTCTGCCAGACTGTGAAAATGAGAAACGCATGGGATGAGTGGAAGGCACCAATTTACTTTAAAAACTGTTTTTGGCAAAGTAAAATGTTAGCATGACAGATGTAATGGCTGTTATATCAAAGCAAATTTATCTAGGTCCAAAAAACTATTTATGATGCATATAGGTAATATAGCAACATATAAAACCATGCAATTAATTTACCTAAATATTAACCTGTATTGGTAAGACAGCTAGTTTTTTTTTTTTTTTTTTCCAAAATACCAGCTATGGGGCAAAGTGAGCCAAATGCTATGGGGTAAGTTGAGCCAACACTTTAACTTACCCCACCATAAGGCACTAAAGTTAAAGTTATATGATCTTTTGACTAAAATGTTTATTAGTTTCAGTGACATTTATTCCTTCAGTCTAATTTAGTTTTTATCTAATTTTAGTCAACAAACTCTCTGTTTAGTCTGTGGCAAGGTTAAAACTTTAGTGTTCAACATATTGCTTCAGAAATGCAAACAATTAAAAACTGAAAATAAAACTTCATTTGACTGGTTTTATTTTAAGTTAGCTTTAAGAAAGAAATATGATGGTTTGTAAAATTAAATTTGATTATTACGTTTTTAAAAAGGGTAAACTATCTTTAGAAATTCACATGGGTTTGAATCAGAATCAATCAGATTTGCACCCAGATGGTTCATCTTACCCACTGTCTCGGGTCAAATTACCCCTAACCTGGGGCAAACTGAGCCACAGGAACACGTTTTTATAAAAAGCCATAATTTTGCAACCCTTTGTCATCGATACATTCTGATAATATAAAATGACCAGAAACATCCTGAAATTATTTTAGATACTTTCATTGTACTTCTACCTCATTTTCCCTTATCTGGAGGACCACATAAGTAAAACTTGGCTCATCTTACCCCACTCTCCCCACTCTTATGTCATCTACTCACAACTGCTTCCTGAAACTGTAGTAACTTTTCACACATACAGGTGCATCTCAAAAAATTTGAATATCATAAAAAAGTTAATTTTTTTGTTTATTAACTTATTTAAAAAAACTGAAACTTTCATATATTCTAGATTCATTACATGTAAAGTAAAACATTTCTAAAGTTATTTTGTTTTAATTTTGATGATTAGAGCTCACAGCTCATAAAAGTCAAAAATCTACTATCTCAAAATATTAGAATATTTCCTAAGATCAATCAAAATGCGGATTTGCAAAAAAGAAAAGTTTTTTAAAGTATGTTCATTTATGCACTCAATACTTGGTCAGCAGCATATATTACAGCAAATTCCTTGCTCCTAGCACAAATTACAGCATCAGTAAAGTGTGACATGGAAGTGATCAGCCTGTGGCACTGCTGAGGCACTATTGAGCCTTCAGATCGTCTATTTTTGGATCAACTGTTTCTCCTCTTTCTCTTGAAAATATCCCATAGATTCTCTATGGGGTTCAGGTCAGGCATGTTGGCTGGCCAATAAAGCACAGTAATATCATGGTCAGCAAACCACTTGGAAGTGGCTTTTGCACTGTGGGCAGGTGCTGAAGTCCTGCTAGAAAAGGAAATCGGCATCTCCATAAAGCTTGTCAGCAGATGGAAGCATAAAGTGCTCCAAAATCTCCTGGTAGACGACTACATTGACTTTGCACTCGATAAAACACAATGGACCAACACCAGCAGATGTCACGGCACCCCAAATCATCACTGACTTCAGAAACTTCACACTGGACTTCAAGCAGCTTGGATTCTGTGCCTCTCCAGTCTTCCTCCAGACTCTGGGATCATGATTTCAACATGCAAAATTTACTTTGATCTGAGAAGAGGACTTTGGAGCACTGAGCAGTCCATTTCTTTTTCTCCTTAGCCCAGGTAAGATGCTTCTGACGTTGTTTCTGTTTCAGAAGTGGCTTGGTAGCCCTTTTCCTGAAGACGTCTGAGCGTGGTGACTCTTGATGCACTGACTCCGGCTTCATTCTACTCCTTATGAAGCTCTCCCAAATGTTTGAATCGGCTTTGCTTGACAGTTTTCTCAAGTTTGCGGTCATCCCTGTTGCTTGTGCACCTTTTCATACCTAATTTCTTCCTTCCAGTCAACTTTGCATTTAATATGCTTTGATACAGCACTCTGTAAACAGCCACCCCATTCAGTAATGACCTTCTGTCACTTACCCTCTTTGTGGAGGGTGTCAGTGATTGTCTTCTGGGCCACTGCCATGTCAGCAGTCTTACCCATTATTGTGGTTTCAAAGAACAAGAGATACCCGGAATTTATACTGTAGGGATGGACATTTAATGAAACTCAAAGGTAAATATTCTAATATTTTGAGATACTGGATTTTTGACTTTCATGAGCTGTAAGCTCTAATCAAAATTAAAACAACAACAAAAAAAAACTTAGAAATGTTTTACTTTACATGTAATAAATCTAGAATATATGAAAGTTTCAGTTTTTGAAATAACTTACTAACAAAAAATTTACTTTTTCAAGATATTCTAATTTTTTGAGATGCACCTGTACATTGTACGAACGATGCTATTTTAATATAGAACCATTTTTTATGCGTACAACAGGTAGTGGAGTAATAACTTCTGCAGATTAATCGGATCAATTAATCAGTCCACACAACTTAGTGGTTATGGTTTCTGTGAACTATGGTTTTGGGAAACTATAATTTCTGGAATCCAGTGCTGTGTTGGGCCCATTATCTTGTTTTATTTTTCAAAGAGAAAGCCATACATTCTTGGAACAACACAAAGGTAAATAAATGATGACTGATTTTACATTTCTGGGTGAACTATCCTTTTAATGTCAAAATACATTCATTGTCTATGTAAAATATGCCTCTTCCTTTTTTATAACGCACAGCACTGCTGTATTTCTTTATGCTGTATCACACCAAGCAAGCTTTAATGTCGGGGCAACTGGTCTATTTCTATTCAGACTATTTCTACTGATTACGCTAAGAATAGCAATGACTACGCTGACAGTTGAGACAAAGATAAGCCCATACTGAGCGCAGTCTGCAGTCAGGGCAGGTCGGGGGTGACGTGTGCTGTCGTGCTGATTTCCATAATGTCTCTCATTGTTTTGTCTGCCTTCCAGGAGGATAACAAATGAGTAAATTCCCCCTTTGTCATGTTTCATCACAGCAGGAGTCAGTTTTGCGAGCGCATCCCGACGTGCCTGGACTGTCAGAGTTTTTCGTCAGTCAGCGAGAGTGACAGAAAGCAATCATTACTGCGCACTGGGCCAGATTGCGGAGCAATGAGGCCAAACTATAGAATACTACATTCTACCCCTAGTAAGTTAAATTTGTTTACTACCCTGTGACTTTTTTTAAAAGCCACAGATTGACTGTGGTTACAGTGGTATGAAGGTACACATGCCACAGTTTCTGGGTCCAAATGCTCTTTCAGATCACAAAAGCAAGCAACTGCGCTACTATAGATTTACAATATGCTGTAATACTGCCAAAATATCATGATCCTCAATTAAAACCAGTTTGGACCCGGGGGGGTCATGAAGTGTTTTTAGATCTACAATGCACAATATGCATATACAGCAGGATTCAATAGTGTGAGACCACCATGAAAATGCTTTTTTGAAAATGCATTGCATTTTTGGAATTCCAGATTTTTAATACTGACCCAGGCTCCATGATGCCTTGCCAGTTTCATTTGAGAAGTTCCTTTTTCTTTATATGTATATTATCATGCAAGCACATTTCATTCAAAGAAACAACACAATTCAGACGATGTGCACTCAAATGAATCAGCCAGGCCAATGCAATCAGCAGAGTAGCTGCTGAGGCGAGTTTTAAACAGGCATCCAGGTGATCATCAGTTCAGGTTGAGCGGTATTTGGATTCGGTTATCTTCATGTGGGAAAATGCTGTCTCGCACAAGTATGTTAAGCCAAACAAGGCTGTCAAGGTTCAGTGCACATCTTCTGATGTTGGGATATTTTCTCTCATCGAAGTTCCAAAAATGTCCAGCAGAAGCTCTGCCTTCATCTGAATGTCAGACTGCAGCAATAAAATTCATCCTCCAGGGCAGATGCGTTCATTTGGAAAGCTGACGCAATGTTTGACGCCTGTGTATAGTTGCTGGGAAATGTGGCATTCTGGTCATGAAACTGAATCGGATCTGAACTAAAGTCACAGAAATTGACAAAAGCAGCCTGCTTGAACATGCAAATTATATGTTTGCATAAATCTGCTCAAACAACTCACTTCTACTGTACACAGCATCCAAATATTCACACTGTAAGGTGGAATAACTGGTTGAAACTGGCTGGAAATCAAACCCATGCCTTGACCTTGGGATTGTTGCTTCCAACAAGCTAAATGCAACTAACAAGAACATTAACCCCCAGTTCTGCAGCTCCCATTACGTCTGCTATCCGAGACCTCATGTCTAGGTTTCATTGGACCATGACAGTGGAAATTGCCTGAACCATCTAAAATAAATTTGTGTTAAGAGTAAACCGAGCACAGGGTGAAGTGAAAATAAATAAATAAATAAATAAATGGAGAGATTGAGAGAGATGCATATAGAATGTGTCTACCTGAACGAAATGTGCAGGTGATGGAGAGTCTTACTGAATCTTACAGAATGTGTTCCTGCAGTTTTAAAAGAATCTCGCTGGAAATTGAATCTTTCAGATGTTTGGCTTCAGTTCCTTGAGTGCACCGATCAAACACTTATTTACCGAACATAAACCCGCAATTCATTCTGGTTTACTGTGAAATGTCATCCGTTCATATTTAAGAAAAGAACCAATGTGACGTGCTCAAACAAGGCAAATGACTCAAAGACGTACATGCAGAAGATTCAAATTTCCACTTGATTTACAAAAATTGTTGCCTTTTTGCATGTGCTCTAAAATAACACCCAGATTTCAGCATGAAATGAAAGATGACTGTCAGGGTTCTGTCGCTTTGCTCTGACAAGCTAGTGATCAGGGTGCTTTGAGTGCAATAATTGAAAATACTGGCTTTAAGGTCCATTCACACCCTCATATTTGAAGGGTTAGTTCACCCAAAAATAAAAATTCTGTCATTAATTACTCACCCTCAAGTCGCTCCAAACCTGTGAGATCTGGAACACAGATTAAGTTAACTCTGATGAAATCCAAGCTTTCCAACTTTCCGTAGACAGCAACGCAACTACCGGTTGCTAAGGTGTTGGACATCAATGGTTCAGCTGTAATTTTGCAAATGAGAATACATTTTGTGTGCAAAGAAAACCGAAATAACAACTTAATTCAACAATTTCTTTTCCTTCGAGTCAGTCTTCGACACATGATTATGAGAGTACCAGGATGTTTGGAACAACATAAGGGTGATTAATTAATAACAGAATTTTTATTTTGTGGTGAACTAACCCTTTAAGCTGAGATATCTTGATAACTCAAAAAATGTTACACATCTTTATATTCAGTGTTTTTTTTTTTTATTATTATTATTTTAGTTACGATTACTGTATGTTAATATGACTAAGTTTAAATAATTTTAAGACTTGGGGGCATGTATGGGTCACTAACTAATTTTAACATGATTTCCTGTTCCTGGATCATACTTACTTGAACAACATGTGAGTATATGAACACAAATTTACGCTGCCCAATCAATCATGGAATCTTGCCACTGCGACTCTACCTCAGGGTTTTCCATTTTTCACTCATTTTTAAATTTCACAAATTGTTGGTCATTTCTGAACTTGAGCTCAGCCTCACTGAGGTTTTCTTTTCTAAAGTTTTTGTCATTTTGATGTCCTTTAAATAATATTTTCACAAATTCCACCTTTTTCTGACTGCTTGCCCCCTCTGTCAAAAGGGACTAAAGGCCTGTCTATATAAAATTACCTTGTCTACTTGGCAAAATGGAAGACACTATAAAATGACAGCATGGATTCCCCTGCCAGTGAAGTTCTTAAGACAGAGGTCTTCAACCCTGCTCCTGGGGACCCACTGTCCTGCAGAGTTTAGCTCCAAGCAATCCTAAAGAGCCTGAGTAGCTACTTCAGCTGCATTTGATTAGGGTTGAAAATACACATCCAGGTGTTCTGAAGCAGGCTGGAAACACACTGCAGGACAGTGGGTCCCCAGCAGCAGGGTTGAAGACCTCTGGCTTAGGCAGGTTTGCAATTGTGTGTCTAAAAATGTGGAATGCACCCTAATAATCTCGAAGACATTGCTTAGCTTGTTCAGGTGTGTTTGATTAGGGTTGGAGCTAAACTCTGCAGGAAAGTGGGTCAGAGGGTCAGAGTTGCCTATCCATGGGTTGAAGGCAGTGTTGCAGTAATACTTGAGACAAGACTCGAGTCTGAATCCTAGACCAGCTCTAGCCTGGTGGTTCCTAGAAAATCAATTTCTTCCTCAGGCAGTCTTCCTGGTTCCATTTGAACTGGCAGCAGGAATTCTGAAGGGGCCATCAACGACATCTTTATTTTTAGTATTTACAAACGTCAACAAATGTGAATGGAGGATGCCGTGATCTGAGCTGTGTGTTGTGGGTTCTGTGATAACAGAGATGAAATGTAAGCGTAAAATTTACGTGACTGAAAGAGCATGAAAATATGACTAAATCTCTTATGACAACTTGCAATGTTACATATCATTGATACTGAGAAAAAAAAAAACAATGCTGTGGACAACAGGTAGCTAAATGCTGTTATTACTGTTTTCATTATTCGAGGAATGAATATTTGTACATGGCTTTTTAAAAATGCCAGGTAGCCGGTGTTTTGTATGCAGAGTTTAGTTCCAACCCTAATCAAACACACCTGAACAAGGTAATCAAGGTTTTTAGGATCACCAGAAAGCCTCCGATACCTAGGGTTCGGTATTGGCCAATACTGATATCGATCCGATACCAGTTATGTTTGTTTTTTTTTGTTTGTTTTTTTTCCAGTGTGATATGATATTTTTGCCATATCGCCCACCCCTAACTCAGGCCTTTGCCAAGTCTTGGATTTACATGAGCTAGTCTTGACTACAGCACTTATAGCAGGGGTGCTATAAGAACTCAGTCCCAAACTTGGACATGGAGAGCCAGTGTCCTGCAGAGTTTAGCTCCAACCTCAGTTCGACACACCTGAACAAGCTAATCAAGCTCTTACTAGGCATATAAGAAACTTCCCGGCAGGTGTTTTGAGGCAAGCTGGATCTAAACTCTGCAGGACACCAGCCCTCCAGGACCGAGTTTGGGCAACCCAGGGTTATAGGCTTCCGTGCCTTGATGCCTTCCTGCCTTGGAATACTGCCTTTCAGAAGCAGCCTATGTGTTGATATAATTGACTTAATTTCAACTGAAACAGGAAGATAGGGCGGGACATATCAAGAAGCCCTGCCTGCTTTTTTAATAGCCAACAGCTTGGGACAGAGCCTTTAACCTCGGCAAAGCAGCATTTGACAGTGTATGACAGCCACAATCCCATCCACACTGCTATAAAATACAGCATTCTGTGTAGAATTCAATGGGTCCGATACATTTTATGGTTTATGGTGTTGCCTCGCGCATATGATCCAGTCCATGTTATCGCATCTCTGGACCGGCGCAGACTTCTTTCACCCCAAAGGAAAGCACATTTACACTGTCTAAATCGTTTCCTTTCCCCTATATAGTGCACTACATGCCATTCACCGCACAAAAAAAAAAAATACTAATTCTGTGAACAATTGACAATTGAATTTTAGTCGCAGCTTCAGCATGTGTTTATAGTGTAGGGGCCGGATGCTATTTTAGAGAGCATTTGATTGGACAAAAGGTTTGATGATAAGCTGAAGTGCACTGGGTGGAAGTTTTGAATGCTTGTATCTTGTAAATGCAAATTTTGTCATTGTTTTGGAGCACACTAGCTTATAGATAACCTACCATATTCATACTAAAAGCCAAAAAATGTCAAATTTGTTTTCATGGAGACTGTCTGACTATCTGTGTATGTGGTCACAACATATATGAGCAAATCGACAACCAACCGCTGGTAGCAAACGCATTCCCTGAATGACTAAAGAAAACGACTCTACTGAGCAGATTTGGAAAAAGAAAATGTACCTGCCAGCCATCTTATAATGAAATGTGTGTTATTTACAGATAACATGGCGAGACTGTAATTCCGAGAAAGCAGAGAGAATAAAAGAGTGCAAGATAGACGAGGCAGAGCGCTGTCAATCAAAAGAGGGGCGACCGGAGTTTCATGACCAGCCAATGATTTGTGTCCGCCTGGAGTGGCAGGCAGCCAGATCAATCTAGGCCGCACACAGGCAGTAATATGAAGACAGATTGGCTTAATTCTGTACTGCAGCTTCTGAGAGAAATAGAGTCTGGGGACTCTTTAGCGCTGGAGCCAGACAGAACGAAGGAAGAGAAGGAGGAAGGAGACAGAAAGGAGGCAGGGTCAGAAGAGTGTTTTAAGAACAGAAAGATATAGAGGAGAAATCAAAGAGCATGAGGAAGATTTGCAAGTTTCGACACAGTTGGCTCCTTATGTGCTAGGGATGGGTCAGAAGGGTCAACTAGTTTATTAGTCATATCTGACTGGTTTATTGCAAGGGGGTCTATAATACCATAAAGGGATAGTTAACTCAAAAATGAAAATCCTGTTGAAAACCAATTATACTTTTATTTATCTGCAAAACACAAATGAAGATATATTTCATTAAAGTTTGAGAAATTTCTGTCCCTCTTTTGAAAGTCCATTCCAACAAGAAACTCTGACATTTCAATAAGTTTGTGAAGACAGTGTAAAAGTACATTAAATATGGCAAATGTTTTTGTAACGCACAAGAATAAACCCCTTGGGTTGAAATTCAAGAACAAACCTTATTGACTTTTAATGGAGGAAAAAAAATCTCTCAGTTTTCATTTTGATGTGTTACAAAGATGAACAAAAATCTTATCTGTGAAACGACAGGGTTAGTAAATTATGAGAAAATATTCATTTTTGGGTAAACCGACTCTTTAAGACAGCAGCAGGTACAGGAACCCCAGCAATATGTTTTATACACAGAAGTCTTTTACCTGATTAAAAAATTATGACAAATGACGAGCTTATTGGCTGAAGGCACCAAAGAACAGCATTTTTTGTTTGTTTGCAATTTAACTTCAGCAGCAGTGTACTTAAGAGGATAAATTAAGAAGCACAACGTCTTAGCGCACTGACAGCATGCTGAACATTCACTTTGCTAACAGTCTCTCAGTGCTGTCAGAACACTAAAACTCTTTTAGAAGTTGTATCTTTAAATTCATCCACTTTAAAGCACAGCTGCTACAGCAATGAAAGCACCAGCTTTGTAACAGATCCACTATCTTCAACAATAAATGTCAAGACACTAACAGACTTTAAAACACCTGCTGTTAGCAATGTCCCTGTTATTTTGCATAATTTGGTCTTCATATGTTTAGAATGATGCATTAAAAACTAAATTAGCCTATATAGTAATCAGCACTGTCGTTATTGTACAGATCTATTAATTTATTCAGAAGTAAATTACAAATGCAGTCCACATAACAAACTCTTTTTAATTGGTTAAGTTTTGCATTCATTTTTATATTTTAAGGAGTATAAAGTCAGCGTGATACGACTAAAAAAAGGTGTATCCGCTAGGGATGTCACAATACTCAATATAATATCGAACCGTTCGGTACGACATCCACAGTCCAATACGTGCTTGTGAATTGCGGTTTTTCGGTTTTGCATTTAAATAACTTCCTTGTTTTATTTCTCTCGGAATTTGCTGTGTGTGTGTGCCCGTGATTTCATGCGCTGGAATGAGGAAACGCCTCCCCGTTTATATTTGAAAAAGCAACACTTGCAGAACATCTTCCCTTCTAATGAAATGCAATGATAAGCCTTTCTGAAAGGAGAAGTCAACTTCCAAAACAAAGACTCACATATAATGTACTCACCCCCTTGTCATCCAAGATGTTCATGTCTTTCTTTCTTCAGTCGTAAAGAAATTATGTTTTTTGAGGAAAACATTTTAGCATTTTTTTCCATATAATGGACTGATATGGTGCCCCGATTTTGAACTTCCAAAATGCAGTTTAAATGCGGCTTCAAACAATCCCAACTGCGGTTGTGTACGATCCCAGCCCAGTAAGAAGGGTCTTATCTAGCGAAACGATCGGTTATTTTCAATAAAAAAATACAATTTAAATACTTTTTAATCTCAAACGCTCGTCTTGTCTTGCTCTCCCTGAACTCTGTGTATTCCGACTCAAGACAGTTAGGGTATGTCGAAAAACTCCAATCATAAGTACCGACCCAGTCTTTGTAAAGTGAACATGCAAAGAAGATCAAACACCCTTAACAAAAATGGTAAAACAGTGATATAGGGCGATTTTGAAGTTGAGGGAGAACATGAGATGGGAGTTTTTCGACATACCCTAACTGTCATGAAATGAAAGAAAAAACAGTCCAGGGGGACAAGACGAGCGCTTGGCATTAAAAAGTATATAAATTGTATTATTTTAATGAAAATAACCGATCGCTATGCTAGACCCTTAAGACCCTTCCTTCTCGGCTGGGATCGTTTACAACCGCATTTGGGATCGTTTGAAGCCGCATTTAAACTGCATTTTGGAAGTTCAAAATCGGGGCACAATTGAATTTCACTATATGGAGAAAAATGCTAAAATGTTTTCCCTTAAAAAACAATTTCTTTATGACTGAAGAAAAAAAGACATCTTGGATGACAAGGGGGTGAGTACATTATATGTGAATCTTTGTTTTGGAAGTGGACTTCTCCTTGAACTTGTTGTCCAACAAAAGAGAATTTCATAACTTATTTTTACTTCACAGCATCAGTCGAGTGTTTGAAATAACTTCTTTTTGTGATCTGATGTAGCTTCTTATTATAGAATGAGGCAGACAATATATTCTATACTGTATGTCGATTAGCAATGGCTTACAAATATACTTAATCATTATGAAAATACCCGAGATGGCTTGAAGAACACAGATAAACCATATATTATTGCAGACAAGTGTTTATTGTCCTTACATTTCATCATTCAAAACGTTTAACGTTATATCTTGTTTTCATTCAGTTACAGCAATAGTGATGCCTTTATCCATATTAGAGATTGACACATATGTGGATTTTCTGCACAAGGGCGCCCTCTGGCATCACACTGATGTGGCAAGCTATCAGAAGCGAAAACCATGGTTAAAAACCAAGGTGAGTATTGAAGCGTGGACTAACTGTATTATTGCATCCCTAGTGTCCGCCAAATCAAAGTCATGCGAAACAACCAACATGCAGTATCATTAAAAAAAGCATAAAACAGGAAATGTAGACCCACATGACTGTGCACAAGTCATTTCATAACAAGGTCTTGACTTTCCAAAAATAAATTAATATTTCATGATATTTGTAAATATCATGCAAATATCATATATACTAATACACCTTTATACACCCTTAAAATTGTATGTATTTTTTTATAATTTTATATAACATATTTATGTAGCTTGTTGTGCTCCATCTAGCTTTTCTTAAATACAGTGATGTTTCCTGTGTCTACACCCTCCAAGAAACACCTCTGATCGGGTCTCATGGACTCTAATTAGCAAGCCTTCTTTAAAACCAACTAATTGACTACTTGATCGACTAACCCACTGCCTAGTCGATTTTGAAAATATGTCGTTTTGCACATCCCTATTATGCTCATGGAAATAAGAAGGTGATTACTGTAAGAACACCTCTGGAACAACGGCTGACATTGCAGGCCACTTTCCCTGGGCTCGGGCCGGTCTACTTGCCATTGATTAGCAATAAAGCACCGCTACAGCGCTGACAAAAGCACCATAAAATACTGCCAACTCCATTGCCTTTAATTTCCCCTACCATAACAATAAAGGAGATTGATTCTTCCATTCCAGAACTCCGTTAGAGCAATTAAGAGAACAAATACTACTGTAAGGCTTTTTCATTCCCCGCCTCTGGACTTTTAGTGATATGACTGGAAGGACAAAAATAGACTGCGTTGTTTGGGCCACAACTCAGTGGTCATGATACAGAACTACCTATATTGCTATCTATCCATCCAAACAGAGGGAAAGGCGGGGGGGTGGAGGAGAGAGGAAGTGAATAAGGAAAGGGAGAGAGTACAGGAGCTAAGGACGTGAGGCCCACAGCTCTGTCTAGAGGAGAGTTATCTGCAGACCAATGGCCAAATTGATTCCGTCGAGCATCGTTCATCAGTCGCCCACTAACACCAGGAAATATTCCCTCCTCCATCCGTCCTCTCCCATTAACACCATGGAGGAAGATTTTTTTTCTCTCTCTCTCTCTCTCTGGAAAGTGCTAATGGAAACATGCAGTAAATCGTCTCAAGGTGAAATCTACAGCTTAAAAACAGCAGCAGGACAGAACACTTTCGAATGGATTTTATGTATTATCTGTTAGTTTTGTAGTACTTGGGACTGGTCTTTGTCTCGAGACCAGTCTCGAGACCATTTTTTGAAGTTCACGGTCTAGTCTCGCCCTCGACCACATTTGTACCTGATCTTGTCTTGGTTGAATTGGTCTTGGTTTAGGTAGTCTTGGCTGCTTTCTTGGTATGAAACACAACAGCTATAACAATAACGACACAGATGAACAATAGCATTGGAATCTTTTTCTGAATTTTTTATTTAATTAGTAATTTTCCCTCCGTGATGAATACAAACATTTACATCCAATTAGAATCCACTATAATTTAAAAAGCTCTAACATTTAAAGTATAAGACATGCACATACAACATACTATATCAATTAATATATAATTTTTGTTGTTTTTGTGCATGTACTGTAGTTTTAAATAATTGTATATAATTATATATTGTAAATGTATTGTAAATAATTAGAAATATAGTTGGCCTGTGACCTCGTGCCTATGGCCAAATCATAGCTGTGCTGATATACAGCCACATCACACGTCTATTCGTGTGATATTGCATTTATGCAACAGTTCAGTGGCACCAAAAGTATGTAAATAGAAAAGACTAGGGAATGCAAGATATTGCTCTTTTTTTTCGATATGCTGATATTTTTCAACTCATTTTGGCTGATAGCTGTAACCGATATATATTTCCTTTTGGTGGGAAACAGCACCAAGTCTCTCCTGTGTGGAAATGATAGGCAAATTATTTTAAAGGGGTCCTATTATGCTCTTTTACAAAGTCTTGATTTTGTTTTGGGGGTGTACTAGAACATGCTTTCATGCTTGGTGGTTCGAAAAAATGCATTATTTTTCACATAATTTACATTATTACAATACCTTTCTTCCAGCCTGGGACAAATGGCTCGATTAGTTCCAGGTTTGATGAAGGCCCGCCCTCCAAAAAAAAGAAATGTGTTGTGATTGGTTAGCTGTCCCACTGCGTTGCGATTGGCAAACAGCTTAGACTGTGTTTCAGTACTGCCACGCCCCTTACCAAAGTAGCAAGATCCATGTACAACTGTTACTGCAAGCTAGATTAAAGTGACCCTTACGTTTTAAATATGGATATTTTTCTTACAAACACGCATCGATTTGCTACAGAGACCTTTATTGAGCGAGCATGAGAGGACCGGTATTTTTACTGTACTTAAATGGAACAAATACATGATTTCTTACCAAGAGTTGCTGAACAATGAATCAAAGCATGCAATCTGTGATTGCGTGCAGTTGCTGACAATCACAAAAGCATGCAGTCGCTTTCTTATGCATAACATCCTTGAATATTTTATATATTTTAATTTTATATATTTATATTATTTGAATATTTTATTTAATATTTTCATGGTGTTTCTGACGCAGACCAAATGGCTGATATGGTAATACGCACCTGTCAGTCAATATTGGTGGGTGGGGCTACCGAAATATGACGTCATTTTGCGGACAGGCTCCAAAGTGCTTGTTCTTTTAACCTGGTTTGATTTTATGAAAATTAAAAAAAAAAAAAAAAAGACAGGATGTATTTTTATCATTATAAGATGACTGTGTACACACAATCATACATTTCTGTCCAAACACCTTCTAAAAGTGGATTTTGCATAATAGGTGCCCTTTAACACACCTGATTGAGATCATCCGCTCGTTAGTTCAGTTCATCAATCTCTCAGAGATTTTCTTACTATAGAGGGTATGCATGTGACGTCACAGTCAGCTGGAGTGGCTGGAGCGGTTTCAACATGAATGCTGCGACAGAAAACACAAAACCCCTCTAAAACCAAAACGAGCTTTGTGATTGACTGTACAAAGAGATTTCACAAGAAACCTGAGGTATATTTTTACAAACTGCTGAAAGCTACTGAAAAGAGAAGGAAATGAATCGCTGCAATTCAAAGAAACAAATGGTCTCCAGGCAGCGAAACACGGATTTGCAGTTATCATTTCATGTTAATACGTTTAATTGTGCAGTAAAATCATATCCTATATATTGTATTGTAGTATATCGTATTGACAAGTCATTAGCTAAATATTTACCATCTTAAATTCTGCATAACTGGATGTTTTTAAATAAACACTGACAAAAACTATGAATGTTTTTCAGCTGGACGATATGACGATATATATATATCATTGATATAAGTGATCACCGGGGTTTAGACCAACCTATTTTGTATTTACAAAATGAGTTCACAGGCAAATTTGCTTTATTTATCTTCCCCGGCGTCAAAATCAGACACATATAAGTGTTAGAAAACATGATTTCTGGCTGAATCAATATGCATTGACCACTGGATAATTGTTAAGTTATTAGGAACATTATATCAAGTTCAGCAACCTTTAGTTTAAAGTGATTATCATTTGTTTTACTCGCGTTTTGGCATCTTCCGTATTAAATCCATTCACACCGAAGGCTCTTTTGCCACTCAGTCCAGCTGAGGGGGTGTGTCCTAGCGGGAAAGTGACGTCAATGCATACTCTCTATAGGGAGATGAGAGGGTCTGTATTAGTTACTATTGGAGATAGCTAAATTGGATCATTTGTCCCTTAATAACCAATCACATTGCAGCACTGACGTCATTGAATTTCAAAGTTGTACGACACTCAATCGCCGTTTACGGATACTATAGGAATGAATGAGAAGTGCCGTAAGGTGAATCCCACCTGTCGCAAAAAGTCTGTGACCTCTCTTATAAAACAGCATTTTTTTGTGGTAAACTCTAAAAAGTTCAATCCAAAAGTGTTGTTCAGTGTAAAACATGTTGAAGATTAGCAGATAGGCTGTTGATTAATTAAATAAGCTATTTCCTCTAAAATCTGTTTATTCAGCGTAGTAAAGCTTCTCTTTCATTGACAACCATTCAAAGAGAATGGCCTCTGGTCTCCTTTCCCTCATACTGGCAGACCAGAAGCATTAGCTTTAGCCGTTACATTTTTTCGGCCAATGGTTGCAGGCTTGCCATCTAGTGGCTTTGGGATCTCTCTCTAATGATCTCAGTCAGGTGTGTTATATAAGGGAGACATGCAAAATGTGCAGAGCAGGGGGCCCCCAGGACCAGGATTGAGAACCACTGCTTTAGACTGCATCATCAAACAGTAATAATGTAGTAATAAGAAGTAATAATTTCAAATTACATTTACATTTCATCTTAAATTTTCATCATTTTTTTTCATAAACCCCCTACCATCCTTTGCATCAAATTCAAAATAGTTCAGACTTAGAAGTGCCACAGGAAAGACAAAAACAAGGGTTAAACCAAACTTCGGTTTGGACCAAGCCATAGAAGGCAGTGTGAAAAAAAGCCTAAAATGATGTCACAGGCCATTCAACTGAGATCTGTGTCCCTGGCTGGTCCCTCAAATCAGATTATGAACATCACTGATTCGCCTTGACATCCACTGACATCATCTCTGTGAAGATAAATTCATATACTGCTCTTGGAGGCAATAAACTGACAGCCGGACCAAATGGCGTTGATGGTTTTGGACACAAGAGCGTGACTGTCTGTCTGTCACGGCCCATCACAGAGGCACAGGTTGAGCAGAAAGGCACATCATTAACAATGGTAATTAAGTAGTGAGACTCTGCCTGTGCATGTGGCACCAGGGCCAGCGCACCTGAGAGGCCACAGAGAGACGTGCGCACAAAACCGACTTCAGCCCACCAGCCACTTATAAAGCAGCTGATAGATGCAAAACGATGAAGCACTTAAAAGAGAAAGAATGAGGCAACGTCAAAAAAAAGGGAAAGCTAGGATAAAATTTTGAAAATGCTAGATTTAGTTCAAGAGCTCTACATGAAAAATGTATTGTTTATTTAGCATTAAGCCGCAGTCTCTCGCAGTAAGTGTTCTGTTTGCCTGAATCCAAGAGGTCCAAGAGGTAAAAGCACTGCACAAGTGCTCTTATACACAACCAGCCTACCTCTTCCGATAAAACAGTCAATAAAAACATCAAAAAAAAGAAAAAGAAAAAGTCTAATCAAATCTGAGGCAGTTTCTTACATCTATCTATCTATCTATCTGTCTGTGTAAATATACATACACACACTTCACGTGATGCCATTAATGTGAATTTTAGTCATACTATCCACCACTAACACTAACAGACATACATGTCTTTTCAACACACTGTAGTTTTTTCCCATTTTGTGATTTTTTCCAGTGAGCAATTTTTCACCTGCGTCCTTCACATCAGGCCTGGGGCTGGTGGTGCCACCGCCGCCGTCTCAAATTTGCATGAGAGCCTGTGTAACCAATTCCAATTTCAGGCAGAATTTGTTTTCCAGACCCCATCCTCAAATTTTAATTATAAAGTGAGGTGCTCAGAGAAGGAGCCCAGCATGTTTCAGGTGGCTATTCACTCACCGGCACAACTGAACCATGAAATTATTCGTAGGTCTAATCATTGACTAAACAATAAAACATTAATTCAGGGAAAATGGATCAAAGTGAGGTGTTCAAGAATAGGATTGGGGTCCTAAGAGCATGAGGGGGATAAAAAACGCATTAGTATTTCGACCTGCAGCAAGACTATATACACAAATATTACGTATTTTAGAGACTTATCAAGAATGAAGGTTTTGTGCATGGTGGAAAAATATAGACTGCACTGTTAATTACTTTTTAAAACGTTACGGTGAAAAAAAGAATAACACAAAAAAATTTGTATTCTGACACATTAATGTTTAAAGTGAAAATTCCGTCTTCATTTACTCACTTGACTTTCTTGCTTCTGTGGAAGATCAAATTAGATATTTTAACCAATGTCCTGGTTGATCTTTTCAATGCAATTACAATTAATAGGGACTTACTCTTTCAAGCTTTCTATATGATAATAATCCTCATTCACATTTATTTCAAAGGTTTTTAAAACCTTTCCTTTTGGATTTCACATTTATTTATTTATTTAAAATTATATCCATTTATTTATTTATTTATTTAAAATTATAGTGGATTTGTGCATCTTTAAGAAATACAGCAAGCGGAGTTATACAAACGGTGAAATGGCTGGAGTTCCAATATCAGATTCAATGAAGCAACTCAACGACGTTCTTTCATTACTAGCTCTAAAGTCATGTTTTTGAGTTAGGAGCGAAGGCTTAGGCTCAGCTGTTGAGGAAGAAAGTTCGCACAGAAGAGGGTTTTTAAAGACTGTTGTATAAACACAATATCAGATTTGTAGCTGTGCAATATGACTGTATATTAGCACTGTACCTACGACATTCGGCCTGTATATCTCATCATAATGAAGAAAAAAATACTTGTTCAAAGAATGAAATTCTGTCTTCTAAAAAAAAAAAAATCTTCATTGCTTATTCATTTCTGGTGAAATAGGCCAACATTTATTTATTTATGTACTTATTTATTTAAAATATATCATTTATTAAAGAGTGTGTGTGTGTATACATATATATACATATACATCAACATAATGAAGAAAAAAATACTTGTTCCAAGAATGAAATTCTGTCTTATAATAAATCTTCATTGCGTATTAATTTCTGGTTAAATGGGCCAACTTTATATATATATATATATATATATATATATATACATACACACACACACATATCTATATCTCAACATAATGAAGAAAAAAAATACTTGTTTAAAGAACGAAATTCTGTCTTAATTTCTGGTGAAATAGGCCAACAAACATTTATTTATTTATTTATTTATTTATTTATTTATTTATTTATAAATAATATATCATTTATTTTATTATCATTTAAATAAGTAATTTAATTTTAAAAATACATTTTAAAGTGTGTGTGTATGTGTGTGTGTGTACATAAATATATATATATATATATATATATATATACACACATATACATCAACATAATTGAAGAAAAAAATACTTGTTCAAAGAATGAAATTCTGTCTTATAAAAAAATCTTCATTGCTTATTTATTCCTGGTGAAATGGGTCTACATGGTTATTTATTCATTTATTTGTTTATTTATATCATTTATTTTAAATATATAAATAAAATGAATAGTTTAAAATATATACTTTAAAGTGTGTGTGTGTGTGTGTGTGTGTGTATGTATATATACAGGGGTTGGACAATGAAACTGAAACACTCGCCAATATAGTATTGGAGGTTTCATGGCTATATTTGCGCTGTCTGGTGCCCAATCTTCACTTATTGTACATTACACCAGTTAGAGCAGAGTGTAAAGTTTCATTATGTGCACCCAATGGTTCAAACATTGTACCTTGAAGGTAGTGCTCTGTATCAGGATAATAATGCACCAATACACACAGCAAGACTGGTGACAGACTGGTTTAATGAACATGAAAATTAAGTTGAACATCTCCCATGGCCTGCATAGTCACCAGATCTGAATATTATTGAGCCACTTTGGGGTGTTTTGGAGGGGCGGGTCAGGAAACGTTTTCCCACATCAGCATCACATAGTGACCTGGCCACTGTTCTGCAAGAGGAAAATGGCTCAAAATCCCTCTGGCTGCTTTGCAGGACTTGTATTTGTCACTCCCACGATGAAATGATGTTGTATTAGCTGCAAAAGGAGGCCCAATATCATACTAATTGTGATCTAAAACCAGGTGTTTCAGTTTCATTGTCCAACCCCTCTATATATATATATATATATATATATATATATATATATATATATATATATATATATATATATATATGAAGAGTTCAGATGCAAAACCAGCAAAAAGCCATCTCGGTCAAAAATGAGATAATGACACTGAGTGAATGCTTCTGACACATGGTATCAAATACTTCAAATACTTGCACTTCAAATTTGCTAAATTCCAGCCTCAGCCAGTCAATCAGAAGTACCAGTACTTACATAGAAACCTATACAAAGTAGCCAGAAAGAAATGCTCATTTTAAAGAAAAATGTCAGATGGATTTAGAGGCTTCTGCATGTGAACTCCTCATATATAGAAAAAGATATATATCAACATAATGAAGAAAAAATACTTGTTCAAAGAATGAAATATTGTCTTATTAAAAAAATCACCATATTAGAATTATTTCACTTTTTTGGGAAAATGGGACAACATGATTTTATTTATTAATTTGTTTATTTTTTTTTTTCATTTATTTTTTTTTTAGATATATATAAAATAACTAATTTATTTTAGAAAATATTTTTAAAGTCTGTGTTTGTGTATATATACATATTTTTTATAATTAGTTTTAATGTGACTATATTTTAAAATGTAATTTATGTAAAATGTAATTCCTGTGATGCAATGCTGAATTTTCAGCATCATTACTCCAGTCTTCTGTGTCCTTCAGAAGTAATTCTAATATGCTGATTTATTATCAATGTTGGAAAAAAAGTTGTGCTGCATAACCTGATACTTTTTATCAGGATTCCTAAATAAATAAAGTGAAAAAGAACAGCATTTCTTTAAAATATAAATCTTTAGTAACAATACAAACAACCATTTTGAAAAAGTTTCCTTTTTTCAAAAGAAATTAATACTTTTATTCACTAAGGATGTTAAATTGATAAAAAGGAATAGCAAAGACTTACATTGTTAGAAAAGATTTTCCAAAAACAATATTAAGCAGCTCAACTGTTTTCAACATTGATAATAAAACAAATAAATCAGCATATTTGAATGATTTTTGAAGGATCATGTGACACCGAAAGACTGGACTAACGGCTGATGAAAATTCAGCTTTGCATCACAGGAATACATTATATTATATTACATCCGACACAGAATGAAGACACCTCTTCTTTGCTTCTATGAACATGTTTTTAACAGTGAGTTAAAATAAATTTTAACAGTTTTTGGGTGCATGAAGTCAAACAAGTCAGGGTGATATTATTCTGATATAATGAAGAAAAAAAACTTTTATTTTTTAAAATGCTGGCGTTATTCACCACAGACATTCGGTCGTGACGCACGTATTCCATTATGTGAAAAGCGCCGCACTGAACGACAGCATTCAGGACATAAACGACCTTGTAGCCCCTTAAAAGTGGCCTAATGATAGACTTGAAGTTCGAGCGACAAACATTTCTGTGCAAATCCACTGACCCTGCGCTAGTATTGATTGACAGCAGTACAGTCATTATCCTGTTCAATTTCACCAAAGGCTCCGGATCGTGCGGGGGTAATTAGATAGCAGCACTTACACTCTGCTGTTGTGGTATCTACGCCTTTACTCACTTTCTCCAACCTATGCTATTTATTGCCACTCTTTGCTTTCAGCGTCTCCATCCATTTCTCTGATTCTCATGACAGCTCGCTCGGAGATATGAAAACCTGTGATTGACACACCAATTTCCTTTCTGCCAGCACACGCCAAAGCTACGATTTCTCAAAGTCTCTTCTTTTTCTGAGCCTCGGGTGGAACCAATAAGCGGAAATATGACTGAAAAGACATATCAGGCTTCAGATAAAGCGCTAAAAGAGCTACTGAATGTTAATATGTGATTAAAATACGCTTTTTGAATTCCCTCTTGGCAGCCTGAAAAGCAGTAAATAGTCTGGCCTTAAATCTCAAATTTGTTCTCTTTAAAGGTCACCGGGTTATAAAAAGCTCTGAAACGCTGAAAGATGTAAATGGAAAATTAGTCATTTCCATGTTCGCCGGGAAATGAACTGACTTTCTATGAAAGGAATATTAAGAGTTCAGCTCCGGAGAAAAATAGCTCACGTTTGAAAATGAAGATTGTCTATCACACTTGGATTTTAACCTTTAACCCAAAACCTCACTTGACAATTACACTCTCTCCTGATGCACATACTATCAGGCCTAAACAGTACGTGAGATTAGAATTGGTGTGTTCATGATATCAATGCATTTTCAAAGCACACATGCTGGCTAATCACGGCTTGTACTGCCAACAGCGCTTTGCACAACCGAGAAGTTTGTGACCGTCATCTTGCTGCCACAGTAGTTTTTAAAAATGAATGTGCAAATGAATTTTATGGTAATGGATTTAGCTAGATGCTAACATTTAAATGCAAATTGAAACAGAATGTGGCTACGAGGTCTGTGGCACAGATATAAATGCTCAGATTCCGCATTAGCAACTGTTGTTAATTAGCGCAGTGATCATTTTGTGTAAAGTCCAGCCTGATTACTCGAGGCTTCTAATTAAAGCAGCGGGACTAGTGATTATAAACGCAACAGGCCGAATCAGTGCGATCTAAAAACATTCATAATATATTACAGAGCTCTACAGTGCAAACATTTGCACATCTGACACCTGATTAAACTTAAAAATAACATCATAATTAACTCAGATAACAGCCCCAAAATAAATCCCTAATGCAGTGAACCGTATAGGCTTAGACTTATGACTTTGTGACATGGAATATGAAAATAGCCAGCAAGTCCATTTTTTTCGGTCCAAAATCATTCAAGCGATCATCGTCATTGTGAATTCTGAATTTACAAGTAGAACTTCTTATTAATTTCACCTGGGTCATGCAGATGCTGTTCAAAGAACCTTACAGAAAAGTCCAGCTAAATGACATCATTAAAAATACATGAGCCACAATTTCACTAGATTCCTTAATTCAACAACTGATTAGCATGTAATGTTTGCCTGTCAGCCAATAAGTTCCTCAATGTCAAGTAATGTCATTAATATTAATGAGCAAAGTAGGAATGGGAAATTACAGCATACAGACTTAAAAATAAACAAAAAAATAAAAACGTAGTTTAAGTACACTTCATAGCACATTAGATATAATGTATATGTAATACAAACTGAAATAGTTATGAAGGTCACAAAAGTTGGATTCAAATATTTTCATATATATTTGTATGTTTGTGAATGTTCATACTAATCAGAATTATTTTTTTTTTATGTCAAATGAAAGTTTTTTTTTTTTTTTTTTTTTTTTTTAATTAAATACACTACCAGACAAAAGTTTTTGAACAGTAAGATTTTTAATGTAAAGAAGTCTCTTCTGCTCACCAAGCCTGCATTTATTTTGATCCAAAATACTGCAAAAGCAGTCATATTGTGAAATACTTTTACTATTTAAAATAGCTGCTTTCTGTATCATTCTATTTTAAAATTTCCATGATCAAAGCTAAATTTCCATCATCATTACTCCAGCCTTTAGTGTCACATGATTCTTCAGAAATCATTGTAATATGCTAATTTGCTGTTCAATAAACATTTTTTATTACTATTATTATCAATACTTTAAACAGTTGAGTAAGTATTTTCAGGATTCTTTGATGAATAGAAAGATCCAAAGATCAGCATTTATCTGAAATAAAAAGCTTTTGTAACATTATACACTATACTAATAAAATTCTTGGAGTCATTTGTTTTGTTTTTTGTTTTTTGTCAAGGATGCGTTAAATTGATCAAAAGTGATGATAAAGACATTTATAATGTTACAAAAGATTCTATTTCAGATAAATGCTGTTTTTCTGAACTTTCTATTTATCAAAAAAAAAAAAAAAAAAAAACTGAAAAAATTCTACTCAGCTGAATGATTTCTGAGGGATCATGTGACTGGAGTAATGATGCTAAAAATTCAGCTTTGAAATGACAGGAATAAATTACATTTTAATATATATTAAAATGGAAAACAGTTATTTTAAATAATCTATATCTAAATAAAAATAGTACAAATATTTATAAAATGTACTGTTTTTGCTGTACTTTGGATCAAATAAATGCAGGCTTGGTAAGCAAAAGAGACTTCTTTAAAAAAATAAAAAAAATCTTTTGACTGGTCGTGTATATCTATTCTAGCATAAAGGATGTTAATAATTTAATCCATTTAGAGCCATTTAGAATATTCAACTTTTTATCAACAAGTTTATCAGCAGAAGTGTCTCAGTATTATATTTCTGTATTTTCTTTTTTATGAAAGAAATGCTCAACAAGACTGCATTTATTTGATTAAAATACAGTAAAACAATAATATTGTAAAATATTACAATTTAAATACCTGTTATATTTCTAAATATTAATGTTTATTTATAATATATTATAATATAAAATGTCATTTAATCATTCATAAATCACTCTAATATGCTGATTTGCAGCTCAGGAAAAATTTGTCTTACTATCAAATGTTAAAAACATCTTTTTAACATTCTTTTTCACATCCTATTTGAAATAGACTGAAATAGAAAACTTTTGTAACATTACATAAATGACTTTAATATCAATTTTGTTTAATCAATTTAATGCATCCTTGCTGAATTAATTTCTTCAGCTGTTCCGCTAAATTTTTGAATGTCTTGCGAGTTGACAAAAATGTTACTGTACAGCTCTAGATTTATTCTCAAAACAATGTCACTCATAACATGCAGAGTAACTGCAAATTGCACAGTGATAATCTAATATTTCAATGAACTATTCATACAGCATGTACTAAAACTGTATCACCACTCCAATACTGGCACAGTAATGTCTTCTTACATATTCCAATATATGTACTTTCAACACAGTTTGCATAATATAAAAGCATGCAAATAGAGACACATGCAGCTGGAGTCCACTGCTGTTCTGCGGCCCTCACTTCCTAAAATAGCGTTCCTAATATAGTCTTACTTTAACATTTAACATTCAAATATACTTAAGAGCATCAGCCTCATCAGATCTGAGTGTAACATAATGTATATGATTTCATGCCTGCAGCATTCGTCCATCCCCATGTTCTGCCTTCAGGATCCTTTAAAACCACTTTCATCCTTCACACACACACACACACACACACACACACACACAGCGAGTCCGAGTGCTGACAGCGAGAATATGTCAAAAACCGCTGCGTCAAAGATACTTTCCACTTTGGACATGGAGAAAAAGAGGTAAGACGAATGTGGATACATATTAAAGCAAATTATTCTTTGCCCACAGTCAGTCTGGAGGCAGGAAAGACACTTAACTGCAAAAATCAATAGCAATTTATTCTCTCCTTGGACTCCAAACACAGCGAGTAAATAATCCTGTCCCCTTGCACTGCCGTCCCGAGAGAGGACCAAAGCGGCGCACTCGCTCCCTCTCTCTTTTTCTCCATCCTCTCCCCCTTGACACTAAATTTCTCTCTCTCTCTGACTGAGTTTATAAGCAGACCTTCCTGACCCTCTGATCACTTCCACTTTGGGCAGATATCCACTGTCAATCTGGCTCTAGCCGTCTCCACCAGAGGACAGCACAGGAAAAACATTAGCACAGAACCCAATATAAAAAGCCCCTTGTTTTAGATCTCACGAACCACCCTGATCCAACATTTACTTTATCTATTTTTCTGCTCAGGGTCTTTGGTGAGGTTGATTTTCCTCTGATAAAATGTGCTGTGGGACAGGTACTACAAACCTGAAATGTCTTTTACAATGACATATGTGACCCTGGACCACAAAACCAGTCTTAAGTCGCTGGGCTATATTTGTAACAATAGCCACAAATACATTGTTCATTGAGCATTGTGGCCATATTTCAATCATTTTAAGCCCCAAATCCCATCACAATTTTCTAAACACTAAAAGCCATAAAAATGAATGGTGATATCAATACACAAGCCCTGATTTGTTATTAGTGGTGACTGCTAAGGCAAGCTTCACTGTAAATACTGCTAATACTTACAGTGATGACATATTTTTGTAAGTTAACTCAGTGAGTTAGCATTCCCTTGGTTCCATCGACAGAAAGCAAATTGATTTTTCCATTGGCTTTTGGATTAATGCAGAAAATAAGCTCTGTGACAAACAACAGATTGATTCTTACATGTTTTCCTAATTAAAGAAAATGAACAACTTATATTCAAGTTTAAGCCTAAACACAATCGCCAGAAGAGAAAGCTAAACATAGGCTATACAACATGGTTGTGAGACTTCAACAATTCCGACAACTCTTTTAATCTTTATTAAGTTGGAAAGTTTGGTTTTGAAGAGTAGAAGAGTGTGATTATAAACACAATTAAAGCTGCCCTCACACCCGGGCTCACTAACACCCGGTGGCTTTAGGAAAACAGTGAACGGTGACCAATATGCATTTAAAGTGGTAAATGTAGGAGAAATATGTCATTTATATGTGCCAAACTTCCTGCTGCCAGCTGGTGGTGCTATGACTATAACTGAAAATTGGCATGTAGATGTCTGTTAGCCAGTACTTTTATTAAACATGTGAAGTTTGGTGCAGATTGAACATGGTATGTTTGAGTTAGTGTAAAATTTGACATTTTGCCAAAAGGTGGCACTATGATTATAACTGAATATTGGCCTTTAGATGTCTTCAGGCCAGGAATCTAACCAAACAAGTGAAGTTTGGTGCAGATTAGACATTGCATGTTTAAGTTAGTGTCAAACAAGTCATTTCCTGTTGCCCACAGGTGGCGCTATGATAATAGCAGGATATTGGCCTTTGAATGTGTTCAGGCTAGGACTTGAACGGGTGAATTTTGGGGCAGATCGAACATTGTATGGCTGAGTTATAACACCTTCCTTGTACATAGTGAAACACTGAACTTTGTCAGGGCGCAACGGACACGACCTTCAACGAAAACTCAAGATCTTCACAATTTAACATTGCAAAGGCCTTCAGAGTAGACTGACCAAATGTAATGTTGATGCCATTAAATCTCTATGAGGAGTCTGTTAGAGTGTAAAACATGCCACTTCCTGTTGCCAGCAGGTGACACTATGGCTATAACTGAATATAGTCATGAGCATGTGTTCAGGACAGAACTCTTATCAAACATGCAAATGTTTGGTGCAGATCGGACATTGTATGGTGAAACATCGAAGTCTGTCAGGCTGCCACGGACACGCCTTTCAACGAAAACTCATCATCTTCGCAATTTAACGTCACAAAGGGCTTTAGATTACACTGACCAAATTTGGTGTTGATCTGTTTAAATCTCTAGGAGAAGTTTGGTTAAATACAATGGCTGAAATGGCAAAAACAGCACAAAACTAAAGCACAAAAAATTCAAAATAACAGACTTCCTGTTGGATTTCGGACTTCATACCAGAGGACTTTTTTGTAGATATTGGTGTGTTACATGTGTCTACCAAATTTCGTACATGTATGTGCAACATAGCTCGAGTGGCCCTTCGTTTAAATTTTATAGGTGGCACTACTGAGCCATTTTGTCACACCAACTTCTAAAACCCCTATCAGATGGCCCTCAAAAATGTGATTCATTTTGGAGAAAAAGAAGAAGAATGTGAGCAATTCCAATAGGGTCCTCGGTGCTGGGGCCCTAACAAGGCTGTAAAAGTGACTAGTGATTAGATGAAATTTCCTGTTTAGCATAATGAAGATATAACTACTTGTTAGCAACTGATTTTTCAAGACACGCAAAAGCTTAAAAAAAAAATCACAACTGGGATATTGCAGATGTATTTTATGACAGAATAAAATGTGAAATTGTCTTTGTGTAACTATAGACCTTTTTCAGGCATTTAAAGGTATAATTCACCTAAAAATGAAAATTCTGTCATTAATTACTCACCCTCATTTCGTTCCAAACCCGTAAGACCTTCGTTACTTTTTGGAACAAAAATTAGGATATTTTGGATGAAATCCCAGTGCTTTCTGACCCTCTTACCCAAAGCCCTTTCGAAAAAAAAAAAACCTACTGGGTTCTGGATGATTTAACGGAAGTTGAAAAATGCTAACTTGTTTTGCATTTTACGACTCATATTTGAAGCACACTTCTACTGGTGGAATTTACAAATGCAAGCCAATCAGCATTGCCACATTCCATTCCACTCAGAAAATCTAGATTTTCAACTTCCTACAAGAAAGAGTGCAACAGAACATACCTGAAATCAAAGCCAACTGTGATTATGCAGCATGACAACACAGGGCACCTAGTTAATCAAATCACATACATAAATGCATACCTTCCTACACCAAACATTTCATACCGGGTGTGAAAAAAGCTTTTCCGTTGATAATTTTAAACCTGCAAAACAAATGCAAATGCTACTTCATATTGTTTATCCTTTGTGCTAAGAGACACCTTTGTTGGCAATCCAACAAAAACAATGCAAACAGTATTGGAAATTGTTTCCATGCCGTCTTGCGAGAATCAGGCAATGGAACGCATCTAAACCTGACTTTTAAACCAGGTTTGAACAGCATGCAACTCATCCTACACCATTTGCGCTAAATACATGCATGATATCTCAAAATCTGCAACCTGTTGAGGAAAGCTGTGTTGTTATTTTACTGTGCGATCATAATATCTAGAGACCTTAGAAGACTTTTCATTTCAGCCAGCAACCACCCAAAATAACCTAACAACACCCAAGTAACCGCCTACAGTCCAACACTTTATCGGCTGCACAGCAAAGCCTGGCAACAACTCACAACAGCTCCAGCTTTGTGGTGGTGAGTTCTGAATGGTCAAGCACCACTCACATTTCTTCAGAAAATGCTAAAACCTAGTTTTTCATTTTACATTTTCTTTTTTGTCAGAGTGGCAAACAAACATGAAAGATTTCCACATGAAAGCTATTCTTTCATCTGTGTGGAGAAAAGGAGCAATACGACGTTCTACAGCAACATAGGCTGCCATGACAAATCAGGCCAAAAAAGTGTCTCTCAGCTGAAAGACAAGACAGGACAAAACTGACAATACATCTGTAGAATGAAGTGTTACATGTACATGATACATGTGCAAGCTTAAAAAAATGATAGCTAGTGGGAAAATGTCTCAAATATCGGTGGTTTTTGAGTAAGAGCACAGACAATGTGACTCCTTTAACTTCTTGTAACACCTGTTCTGTTCTCAGGGACAGCAAAAGAGGACCTGACAGAAGACTCTGCCGTGACACAAGTCACTGCTTCACTTCAGGGACTTCATTTCTGAATCCTGCAACCACACAGTCTTCTGTTTGACAGCTCCGGAGTAAAACAGCCACTTTATTTTCACATATGGGTGGTTGACATTCAAGAATGAGTTTTGTAGGGGGCAAAAATAGGTCATGATAATTATATAGTGTGCAATTCCAATTCCATTATTATATCTTATTTTTTCCTGTAAACAAAATGCATGGGTTTTCAAAAATCATTCTGTTTCTGTTTCGTTCATTCTGTTTCTGCCATTCTAAAACCAAAACTCTATTCCGTTAGAGACTTCATATGACCTTCTGTGAGCCACAAAATAAGATGCGGTGATTTATGCTGCCAAAAACCAAAAAGGAAACATGAACACATTTGTACAGCCAAGGCACCACAAAAGTCCTACTGTAACACAGCGAGTTTGAATATATATCACTGCAAATAAGATTTGAGAACTATGGTGGAAGAGAAGGAGAAATATTAAAATTGTTAAAGAGTTTACCTAAAAATTTATATTCTGCCATTAGTTACTCACCCTCATGTCGTTTGAAACAGTTGTCAAAGCTTTGAGTTTTAAGTTTAAAAGTTCCTAGCATAACATGATTAACAAGTTACTAGCATGTTTCTAACATGATTAACAAGTTACTAGCATGTTTTCTAGCTTGATTAGCAAGTTACTAGCATGTTGCTAACATAATTAACAAGTTACTAGCCTGTTTCTAGCACGATAAGCATGTTATTAACATGTGGTTAGCATGATTAACATGTTATTAACTAACAGCTAACAAGTTGCAAGCACAACCCTCTACGGACACCTTGGCAATTGAATCGCCATTGGCTAGTACATGTTTAGTTTACTCGCCAGACTGATATATTATATATATATATATATATGTTTGTAAAATGACACTTTTTAAATATCTGAAAGTACACTCTTAACATCATTTAGTCAAGCATTATAATATGATAATGACAGAACTTTAGTAACTAGAATTAAAATTTGGTAACCATGTATGAATGCATCTTAGTCATTTTAACTGAACTTAGGACTGGTGGTGGTGTTTTTTTTTTTGGTCATTCAGTGTTTCTGTAAAAAAAAAAAAAAAAAAAAGGGAAAAACTAACAATAAAATTGACAATAATAAAAAAAGAAGTAATAATAACTATTATTAAAATTATTTTATTATTATTATACAAGTTCTACTAATAAGAACAATAAAATTGACAATAATAAAAATAGAAGTAATAATAACTATTATTATAATTATTTGTATTATTATTATACAAGTTCTACTAATAAGAACAATATAAAACAGCCTAAGGATTAATGAGCTGCTGGGTTCATGAATATTAATCAGATCAGGTTGTGTGCGTTCGCTTGAATTGATTTGCTAAAATCATAACAGGGACGATAATAGGTGAGCACCAGCCAATGAGATTGTTGTTTGTGCATTAGTTCCGCCTACTACTGATGAAACCGGCAGTTCTTAAAAGCTGAAGAACTCCAAAGGAATTTTGACAGGAAAATAAGACAAAGAACATGTAGCGTGTCAATTCAGCATGGAAAGACTTTCTTGCTCTTTGTGTGTGAGACAAAGCGCCAGTGAGTCGTGTACCTTCACACTAGAGTTTACGGTACGTCAAAAACAGGTACGCATCCATTGAGATGAACTGAAAAATAACACAGACCGCTTGACAGAGAATGAAACTTTGAAGCGCTCAGTCAGTGTTCGTGAAAATATATCTGTGCTAAACTTATACTTAGCGTCCAACTCACACACTGGCGAGTAAAATCTGAGAATTTATTAACCAGTGGCTAATTTCAGTCATTTAGTTGCCCAGAGTAAATATTCAGTCGCATATGCGAGTGATTTACTCACAATGTAGAGGGTTGTAGCATGTTTCCAGCATGATCAGCAAGTTACTAGCATGTTGCTAGCATAATTAGCAAGTTATTAGCATGTTGCTAGCCTGTTTCTAACATGACTAGCATGTTGCTAGCATGATCAGCATGTTTAAACTAGTTAAACCAGTTGATTCAGCTAAAAAACAGCTAAACACCAGCTAAAACCAGTCTAGGCTGGTTATCTAGTCTTAGCTGGTTTAAGCTGAAGATAGCTGGTTTTAAGCATGGCTGGTCTTTTAACAGGTCTCCCAGCTTGACCAGCTAAGACTAGCCTGACCAGCTAAAAATTGGCCAAAACCTCTTTAAACCACTTTAAAACCAGCCTGGGAGATCAGCTAAAGCAGCCATTCAGCTTAGGCTGGTTTTGTGTTTTTTTAAAGTAGGGAATTGTTAAGCTTTGGTATAGCAATAAAACAGTTTAAATACAAGATAAGACTAATTGCAAAAGTTTTCACCCCCTCAACGAAAGTCTATGGGATTTTGATAGTCTTGTTTTACAAAAACCATAAGCCGGATCAGTTAGAAAAGATATAGCATGTGAGTCAGACTAGTCTGAAGGTCTGGGCCAAGTTTGGTGGTTGTAGCTTAAAAGCTCTAGGAAGAGATACATTTTAAAATTTAGTTTCAAGCCAACCTAATTAAGATATTTTTGATTAAATACGAAGGCTTTCCGGCCCTGTATTGACAGTAAAGCAACTACCACTGCTGATGTCACATAGACTATTTTATCGATGTCCTTACTACCTTTCTGGGCTTTGAACGTGGTAGTTCCAATACTGTCTATGGAGGGTCTCTCGGAATTCATCAAAAATATCTTAATTTGTATTAAGAAGAAAGTCATATACACCTAGGATAGCTTGAGTGTAAGTCATTTTTTGGGTGAACTATCCCTTTTAGGAACTGCTTGAGTAAAAAGCATTAACTAAAACATCAAATTAGTCACTAATAATGTTGCAGATAATCAGAAGAACATTTAGACGTTCTTCTCAGTATTCCAAAAGTAAGAAATGAGTATAGAATGCAGGATTTGAATGTTTAAAAAGACACCTCACTGACATGGCACGATATTTAATGCTCAGTGTAACCTTGTTGCATCCAATTCGAGCCATTTTAAATCTTTTCAAAACAAAAGAAAGCATATCCAGATTCATTCAAGCAAGAGAGACAGATTTTGTGGTGCTGAACATGCTCTAGCCTGGTGAGACAAGAGTCAGTTCTCCTCACAGCTCAGTCAATATAAAAACAAGCTTACGTGACATGACTATTGGCACAGATATTGTTCCAATAGCAGGAGATGCTGTGCCTGAGGGTGGAGGCGTGCTGTTTGATTCATACTCATTCTGCCAGACAAGCGCCAGTCAGTTCACTCAAACCAAATCCCTGTCTCGCGGGGATCAGCGAGCCCCGTACCGACGCGCCGGAGACACTCAAAAAGACACAATCAATACGTCTTCTTCAGAGCCCAGTAGTCCAAAGGCACACTCAGGCTGAGAAGCTTTAACGATTTATTTCAGATTCAACATTGATATCATTTTTCACAGATAATCTAGGAAGGCAAGAGGAAGTGGGATATGACAGGTCAGAAAATTATGCCAGACACCTTTAAAAAAGGATGAAATAATTTTGCTTTGGGAAAATATCTGCTGACGGGAGAAAGTTTTTCCAGAAACTATGGAACAACCCAACTCTATATAATTATTTATAATGGCTGCTTACAAAATTGTTTTCAATTAAGAATTAAAGAGTATTGATAAAATCTGATGCTGACCTAAGTGAAATATTAAAGCATGCTTATTCATATAATATAATTAATATATACAGTATCTCACAAAAGTGAGTACACCCCTTACAATTTCTGCAATCATGTTAGTATATCTTCTCAAGGGACAATACTATAGAAATGAAACTTGGATATATTTTAGAGTAGTCAATGTGCAGCTTGTATAGCAGTGTATATTTACTGTCCCCTAAAAATAACTCAACATACAGCCATTATTGTCAAAACAGCTGGCAACAAAAGTGAGTACACCCTAAGTGAACTTGTCAAAACTGTGTCCAGAGTGTCAATATTTTGTGTCAAACCATTGTTATCTAGCACCGCCTTAATCATTCTGGGCATGGAAGTCACCAGAGCCACAGGTTGTTGCTGGGATCCTCTTCAAATCCTCTATAATGACATCATGGAGCTGCTGGATGTTAGACACATGGTGCTTCTCCACCTTCCGCTTGAGGATGCCCCATAGGTGCCCAGTAGGGTTTAGGTCAGATCACCTTCACCTGCACCTTCCTCAGCAAGGCAATTGTCATCTTGGTGGTGTGTTTGGGGTCATTATCATGTTGGAAAACTGCTGTTCGGCCCAATTTCTGAGGGGAAGGCATCATGTTCTGCTTCAGAAATGTACAGTACATAATGGAATCCATGTTTCCCTCAATGAACCGCAGCTCCCCAGTACCAGCAGCACTCATGCAGCCCCAGACCATGATGCTACCACCACCATGCTTGATTGTAGGAGAGACACAATTTTCTTGGTATTCCTCACCAGGGCATCACCACACATGCTGGACACCATCTGAGCCAAACTAGTTTATCTTAGTCTCATCAGACCATAGGACATGGTTCCAGTAATTCACCCTCTTGGACAGGTTGTCTTCAGCTGTTTCAACTGTTTGCGGGCGTTCTTGTAAGCCAGCTTCAGAAGAGGCTTCCTTCTTGCAAACCGGCTTGTTGCAGTGTGCGACGTATGGTCTGAGCACTGACAAGCAGACCTTCTACCTCTGCAACCTCTAAAGCAATCCACTCAACTGTGTTGATCGACCCTTGCGAGGCCTACTCCGAATGGAACCTGTCTTGGAAAACCTCTGTATGACCCTGGCCTCAATACTGTAACTCAGTTTCAGGTTGTTACTGAACCTCTTATAGCCTAGGCCATCTTTGTGGAAAGCAACATTTCTAATTCTCACATCTTCAGAGAGATCTTTGCCATGAGGTGCCTTGTTGAACATCCAGTGGTCAATATGAGAGAATTCTACTCAAAGCAGCAAATTTTAACTGGTCTAATACAAGATACACAACTTTGTATGGTCCTGTCAAGCAGACAAAAACATGAACATGATGAATAGGGCATGTGGCTTTGCATGGTTAAATGACATAGTGCTGTTATCACTTAGGGTGTACTCACTTTTGTTGCCAGCTGTTTTGACAATAATGGCTGTATGTTGAGTTATTTTCAGGGGACAGTAAAAATACACTGCTATACAAGCTGCACATTGACTACTCTAACATATATCCAAGTTTCATTTTTATGGTATTGTTCCTTAAGAAGATATACTAAAAACATTGCTGAAATGTGAGAGGTGTACTCACGTTTGTGAGATACTGTGTGTATATATATATATAAAACAATATAGATGAAAAACAAATGTATGAATCTGGAAAAAGCAAATGATGTGACTGACAGCTTTTTATCTGAAGATGCTGCAAAAATAAGATTTTCTCAAAATGAGTTTTATTGTATTCATATAAGAAATTTCATGTCTTTAGATCACATTTTGCAATTGGCTTCTACAATATTCTTTAAAATTCTTAAATTAGAAATTATGCTTTATGAATATTTTTTGTAAATCAAAAATGTAATATTAGAATCTAGCAGCTAGGTAAACAAGTAAACACAATAAAAATATCATGTAAGTTTTCACTTACATGAAGTTTTCACTTTGATGTATGTGTTTAATTAGATGTATACAATTAATCATTCACAGTATTTCTGGACGTTACCTTCTAATTTTTGCTTTTTCGTACATTGTTGTCTGTAAATAAATTAACTTCTAAATATAAACCCACCCTGACAACTGTCCTCAATATTAGTATTATTATTATTATTATTATTAAACCTAAAGAGTGAAAAGGTTCAAATGCTATTTGTCTTGCATTGCTTTGAATTTGCGCAATTTGTCGTAACCTGAGCTTTTTGGTTTTTGTTAACAACTGTACACTGAGATGCTTTTACTGTATTTTATGTTCATGACACACAATATTTTAATACACAGTTAATAACGTGATAATATTAAGAGTGGCTGAAATGAGCTGTGATGCGAAGTTACAAGGCACAATGTCAAATGACGCTAAACCGGTATGAAATCAGTTCCAACGGGAAATAAAGACATAGTATAGCATACAGACAGCCATAGGCAGCTGCTAATAAATAACTGCTTACCGATCATACTGTGATATCTGTTACAGCCCGGATTCACTCCAATGTGACTTTGGTGTTTGTTGACATTTTGCGAGCGCGAACAGAGCCAAAACCGCACAGGATCATGGGAAATTGAGTTCAGCGGCACCTACTCTTCAACAGCGTAAGAATATAATTAGCGTAGGAGATGACAAATAATACGCTTTCTGAATTTATATGAATTTAATTCAGCTACTGCATGAATGGTTACAATTTAAATGGGACTGATAGCTAACAGTCCTAAAGATGTGAGTGATGAAAAACTACATTTCCTGGTTGGATAAACGTCAGAGGAAGTTGTTGTAGTGAGGGGAATTTGCACGTGGGTTAATGCAGAAGTGACAGCGGAATCCTTATGATTATATGCAGGCTGTTCCTGAGCCCACAGTTTGCTGGTGGTGATCAGAGCAGCAAATAAAGTCAGGTAAACGATGCTGTTCATTAAATTACGCATGTCAGTCATTGAGCAGTTGCTACTTGCCTACATATAACAAAAAAGGTACACAAATTATATATATATTTATTTCCTACAAAATGTCACCACAACGAAAAATGTTGTCCATCCACCTCAGACAAAATAATATATGAGGTATATATATATATATATATATATATATATATATATATATATATATATATATATATATAATTTTTATTTATTTATTTTATTTATTTATTTATTTATTTTTTGAAAACATGCAAGAGTGAATGTTAGAGATTAGATTTTTGGTCATTAAAATAAGGTTAAATGGAAAAATCATTGTTATTATTATTATAGTTATTATTACTTTATTGAATTGAATATAATCAACATCTTGATGACTGCTGTATGATTTAAATTTTTGGCTACAGCCAATATGGTAATTGATGGAAATGTCCATTTCCCTGTCCTTAGCCTTTACAATATTACACTTGAGAAACACTTTAGGGTTACGATTTCTTAATATTTTAAAATGGAACAGTATCTTATTCGAACAATTACACCTTCTTGAGCCATTAATGTGGCAATATTTTTTGTTAATTAATTAATTATATAAAAGTCACTGGTGTTACTGTGTTTCTGTCACATCAAATAAATAAAACATTAACTCCTTATTTCTTGCATTTTCATTATTTTTCTGTAATTCTGACGACATGTGCTGGAAAAAAAAAAAAAAAAAAAAAAAAGGGAAATAATATTTTATAAAAACCTTTAATATTGCCAAAGAAGGCAACACATTACAAAGCCAGTATATGTTGAAATGGGTGCATAACCCTGCCAAATTGTTGCACCATCACAAAAGTAAAATTTTATTGCTACAAACCTACATGATTGTGTACCAGCTGCACTGTTTTGCAGTTACTCGTTTCAAAATCACAGCTCCCATTTGGATCAACACCCAAGAAAATCGGAACCGATTAGTGGTTTCCTAAATCTGCCTACCCAAATTAGACAGTCTCATGAAAATTGTGAAGCTCTGTATTTACTGACCTTTTGAGGTTCTCATATTGTAACATTGTTTTGTATTTGTTGAAGACTCTTCTAAGAGTGGGTTTTCATTTACTCGGCTTTTAACTCTAAAGTTCAGCTCATATTTTGATCTGCACTGTCAGTGCGTTATTCCGTTCTCAGACAGAGCCATTTAACTCTTCCAAATAGGATTTGGTCTGTCCCAGAATTGCTTGCCCTGTTTGAAGATCTATCTTATGGAGATGTTTGTTGTGTACACTTTAATAAATGCAAGAACCTGTTAAATCTGGAAGAGCAGCAAATGATTTAAACCTCATTAATATTCAAATTGAAAAGGCATCAATGTTATGTTTTCTACATCTCTACAAATATGATGTGGCATATAACAACCTAACTCGCATAGTAAAATGACTGACTAAACAGGATTCAATTTGCATATTAATGAGCTAGATGACAGATTATAATATTTTGCCTTTTCCCTCAAGGGACAGACTCCTTTTTAGATGTTTCTTTTTCTAGGAATAGCTGATTGCTTTAAAGAGAAAAAAAAAAAAAAGAAAAAAAAGAAAAAAACAGATAACTTAAAGAACAATAGAAGTTAATTTGATCTTGTGTTCATCAGGTAAACATTGAAATCTCATGTGAGATAGCTAACAGTTGCATTTCAAATGTACTGTGGAAACAATCACGCACCTTTTCAGTTTGTAGCCTATCGAATGTGAATTATTGCTGCCTTCAAGTCATGTTGGATTAATTGTATTTATAAATGTGACCATAAAAATTTATGGTGATAATGGAAGCGATAAACCTTATAAGGAAATAAAACTAATTTTTCAGATCTGTAAGGTTTGCTCAACAAAATTATATTTCTCATAATCTTGGGTGCATAAAATTATAAAATACTTTGATATAGCATTATATAGCATTTTTTTGTACTAGTGAAAAAATTTACTTTGGTGGTAAGTGAAAAAGTGAAATATGCCCATCATCTGTTTTTCGGAGAAATGCACCACACAACATAATTGCAATTTTTGAACCCGCAACATCCCAGGAAACTTGAACAAATTCCTGTGTTACCAAGTCCTTTTTAAATATGAAGGCATTTTCTTTTAAATGTTGGCTTTCTTGGGAACAAGCTCCCTTCTCAGAACTGTCAATTTGTCTGTCTGTCAGCTTAATAGGTAACATAAATTTGCACAACGAGGACTGCTGGGCAGGATGTAGTTTTGCATTGTCAAATGTCATAGCCATTAAAATTACATGGTTCGGGTAAGAAAAGAAAACGACATGAAAATGCCGGAAACATTTAAGTTTGTGTTTTTAAAAGGAGAGTTTTTCTTTATTGCTCTCTTTTGTACCTGCTTTACTCATGATTTCTCACAACTGCCAGCAGCTTGTTTAGCTCCAGCTCTCACAGTGACACTACTATATAAAACAGATTAGAATCTTTATTTATTGCCTCACGGCTAGAGCCCGCAGAATTTGTTTCCGTCACTTTCACGCAATGTCACCATAGAACAGCACATGAACTTATTATAGGGACAATTCCCCTGGAGCAACCTGGGGTTAAGTGCCTTTCTCAAGGGCACAATGGTGATGGCTCACTCGTTGCAAGGACTGAAACGGCCTTAACCACTACTACACACCACATACACACCAACATGTGCTGGAAGACCTTTAATCAAGATTCACTTACAGTGTAATGGCACTTTCACATAGCGCCCCCTATTCCCATGAGACCACATGAGATGATCTAGGAGAAGCTTCATCTCTCACCTGGCTTGAGGAACACATGGATCTCAGTTCAGTGGAGCTCACCGATGTGTGGCAGCCAAGCATCCATGTTGCGAATTGTTGGTTTTTGAGAATTCTACCAAATGTTCCTTATTCGATTGGAGCCTGGACTCGACCATAAATCAAAAGTTTTCATTTAAGCACTACCAGCTTTAGTTCCTTATATTTCAGGTTCAGGTACTGGCAAGAGAAGGATGCAGAAAGTCAGTGGCTCCAAGTCATATAAGTAATGTACAGAATTGTCATTTCAGTGAACTCTGCTAAGATGTAAGTGGGAATCTGCTGAGTTAAGTTTGTTATTATTCTTCCATTGAGGTTAATAATGCCTAGAGAAAATACCCAGGACCATTCTGATTCTTCTCAGTAACAGTTGCTCAGTTGATGAAGGATCCAAAGAGGAACCTTTAATATCCCTATCAGTTATTTTCCATTGTTGGCAAACCTAAAACACTATGTCTTCTCAACTTTGTGGCATAATTTGTGGCAGCAGGGTGACAATATACTTAAGTCATTCTCTGAAGTTACAATGTCAATAAAGGGAGGTCTGGGCTACATCCAAAATGCCTTACTCTCTGAGTAGGTACAGGTGCATCTAAAAAAATTAGAAAATCATGAAAAACATTTTTTTTATTGTAACTTATTTTAAAAACTGAAACTTTCATATATTCTAGATTCATTACATGTAAAGTAAAATATTTCTAAAGTTTTTTTGTTTTAATTTGGATGATTAAAGCTTACAGCTCATGAAAGTCAAAAATCCAGTATCTCAAAATATTAGAACATTTCCTAAGATCAATCAAAAACACATTTGCAAAAAAGAAAACTTCAAGTTTGTTTTAAAGTATGTTAATTTATGCGCTCAGTACTTGGTCGGCAGCACATATTACAGCAAATGACTTGCTCCTAGCACAAATTATAGCATTAGTGAAGTGTGGCATGGAATGATCAGCCTGTGGCACTGTTGAGGCACTATCGAGCCTTCAGATCATCTGTATATTGTTGGATCGACTGTTTCTCATTTTTCTTTTGAAAATATCCCATAGATTCTCAGTGGGTTTAGGTCAGGCATATCATGCACAGTAATATCATGGTCAGCAATCCACCTGGAAGTGGTTTTTGCACAGTGGGCAGTGCTAAAGTCCTGCTGAAAAAGGAAATCAGCATCTTCATAAAGCTTGTCAGCAGATGGAAGCATAAAGTGCTCCAAAATCTCCCGGTAGATGGCTGCATTGACTTTGCACTTGATAAAACACAATGGACCAACACCAGCAGATGTCACGGCACCCCAAATCATTACTGACTTCAGAAACTTCACACTGGACTTCAAGCAGCTCAGATTCTGTTCCTCTCCAGTCTTCCTCCAGACTCTGGGACCATGATTTCAACATGAAATGCAAAATTTACTTTTATCTGAAAAGAGGACTTTGGACCACTAAGCAACAGTCTAGATCTTTTTCTCCTTAGCCCACGTAAGATGCTTCTGACGTTTCTGTTTCAGAAGTGGCTTGGTAGCCCTTTTCCTGAAGACGTCTGAGCATGGTGACTCTTGATGCGCTGACTCCAGCTTCATTCCACTCCTTGTGAAGCTCTCCCAAGTGTTTGAATCGGCTTTGCTTGACAGTATTCTCAAGCTTGCGGTCATCTCTGTTGCTTGTGTACCTTTGCCTACCCAATTTCTTCCTTCCAGTCAACTTTGCATTTAATATGCTTTGATACAGCACTCTGTAAACAGCCACCCCATTCAGTAATGACCTTCTGTAACTTATTCTCTTTGTGGAGGGTGTCAGTGATTGTCTTCTGGACCAAGTCAGCAGTCTTCCCCATTATTGTGGTTTTAAAGAACAAGAGATACCTGGAATTTATACTGTAGGGATGCACATTTAATGAACCTCAAATGCAAATATTCTAATATTTTGAGATACTGGATTTTTGACTTTCATGAGCTGTATGCTCTAATCATCAAAATTAAAACAAAAGAACTGTAGAAATGTTTTACTTTACACATAATGAATCTAGAATATATGAAAGTTTCGTTTTTTTAAATAAGTTACAATAAACAAATGAACTTTTTCATGATATTCTAGTTTTTTGGAGATGCACCTGTACTTCTTTTGAATAAGTAATTACTTTTTGACCGTTAAAAAGTATGTTCTACATAGTATAAATGTGTAGAGGATGAATGTAATCCAGATGTACTATATTTACAATGTTGTCATTGTCATGTGACCTATCTTTGTCAGTTGCATTGATTCACTGCCATTCACAAGTCCTCTCCTGTTGCCTCTTTTTCCACTCAGCCCAAAAGTACAGGAAGTTCTGCCCATGTCACACAATATTACGGGTTCTCTCATTCAAGACCAGCCAAGACCAACATTTTGTGGGGCTACTTCAGAACCAAGATTTGGGCACTGGTCCAAGGTTTTTTGTGTGGAAAAGTGCAGCTAAATTCTAGATGGGCATTGACTCTGTAAACCAGTTCCAGTGAAAAAGTGGTATTACCAGGTCAATAGAGAAGGGATGGAAATGTATTTGATTTAGGTAATTGCTGATTTCTGAGCTCCACAGAAGACGATCAGAACTGCTAAAAGACATAAGCCCGCATGAGGTTCTTCAGACACTTCTGACAAACTATACTGTGCACATGCAAAGGCCCTTTTACATGACTCATGTCAATGTTGACCAGTGCATTGAACTTCATGGGTGAGCTTTACCTTCTCAGCTTTTACCAAGTTCTCAACAATTTAAGATATTTCAAAATGATGTCCAATGTAAAATCTGTGTCCTGTGTTCAGTTGACAACCACTCTTTTAGAATAGTGTGTCAGTTCTAATTGAAATTCACCAACAGCATCCAGAGACAGTAATGTTTCATCAACTCATGGTCAATGAGTCCTGATTTCCTCTCTGCAGTGTATCAAAGCTACTGCCAGCTCAAACACAGCTTTTTATGGTGTATGTTCCCCGCTTCCTTAGTACCTACTAGTAAACTCATAAAATTGCCCGTCCGTGATACTACCTGCAACGCTTTTCATGTGGAGGTCAAAGCAAAAGCCCTGATGTGAGTCATGTGAAAGAGCCTTTAGAATTGCCGTCTCTGTTTTGCTTCAACTAGTAAAAACCTGCACAAAGATCCTGCATAATGCTACTCAAATTCTAGCCGCAAAAGTCATATTTGTTCACCTACCCATCTGAAAATGACAAAGGAATATATCTTTTGTAGCTGGTGCCATCTATTTGTAGAGTCAAAGACTAAATGTCAACAGAGTCTGCGGTGTTCTCCTGTGATAGGTGATGAATAACTAGAGACCTGTTCTTCCCGCCATACGCTCTTTGTCCTCTCGGCGGTCACTCTTCCTCTGGGAGCGTCACTGAGCTGTAGTAAGATAAAGGCAGGTGCGAGGGGATTCAGTCAATACGTGGATCGATGTCTCCACAGGTGAAGCAGCTCTCACTCACAGTTGGGGCTGCCTCACCATGGCCTGTGTGTTTCCAGCATCTGTCTCGCATTAGGCCTTTCTGTCTCTGGTATCTTTTATACTGCACTTATCTGATCATGACCTTTTCCAAATGTTTTGTTTTCTCTATGTGTTTCTTTCTTCTTTGGTTCCCCTTCCGTGGGTACTTTTCCCATGCTTTGTCACTCAACAATTCTTTTTTGTAGTGTTGTATTATTTATTAAATTCATCAAGTGGGGTACATCTAGGCTTAGGTGTTTACTGTGTGGAACATTCTTGCCTGGAGGCCAGAGCATCAAAGCATAGACATACAAGAGACAAGCCACAAGTACATGTTTGCTTTAATTTATTTTCAAGATCTGAGGTAAACTATCTATTGTTGCTTTCAGTATGGCTATAAATGTCATGCAGTATGATATTCAGTTTAGCACTGAATAAAGCACATAATCAGTACCTGAGATTATCACTAACTGCGTTTCCATTACCCTTCGAATTGCACAAATTGAAACTGTGAATTGAAAATACGCCTAATAGAAACACGTCATTTGCGCAAAAACTCCCACATATTGTTTTTATGCTCGCATGAGGTGGTTTCTCAGACAATTCGAAAAAGGAATATTTCGCAAAACTGCAGTGGAAACGTTTTTTTTTTTTTTTTCGCATTTACAGGTCACATGGCTAAAAAGTAAAAAGTCATATGATCATTCTTCAATGTACTATAACCTCCAAAAAACACATCATATGTGGCCCCTCCTAAGTATAAGGGGCTTTCCCTGCCATTAATGCTTAGATCATTTACACTGCATACGTCTGAGGCTCTGACGTGGCCACTCTAGTCAATGCTTGTGTTTACGGCAGCCGCACCGTGCACGTTTAAAGTGGCTCTCCGAGCTCCTTCTGTAAAGATACACGCTTATGCTTCCTTCAATTAAATATAGCCAAAATCCCACCAAAATCCGTTGCCATGACTTATCGCTTATCGACTTCTAAGTTTCAGTCACATAACATCGGTTAATAAATATGCCGTCATTTCGCAATACTTTTTTATCGACATTTTTGAAATATCGCCAAAGATTTGTGCAAATCTGTAATGGAATGTCATATAGTTTGTATGTTGTTGTTCCAGCTGTGACGTTGTGGAAATAAAAACTGTTTCTAAAATAGAAATTTCGCTGGTCGCTGTCACAGCTAGTTAGGACAAAAACTCAGAGTAACGTGGAAAAGATATCTTTTATCGTGCCACATCGCGGGTAGTTATAACACCATGTTAGAAGTGTAGCGATGTCCACCTGAACAAATTCAAACATTCAAAATGGCTACAACAGTTCATTTTGGTCCTCAAATCTGATTGGCTGATAAAAGTGTGATATTCTAGTGATATCGGAACTCAAACCGTTTTACCATTTGTATCACTCCCTTGCAGTATTTGTCAAAGGGAGTGTCATGGCGGACAACCAAATCCACAGTAATTTTATAAATAATATTGTTTTTTTTTTTTTTTTTTTTTGACACGGAATGTAGTTGTTATAGTTTTTAGGTGAGAATGTACTTGTTTAGACTTAAAATACGTGGTAACAGCTAATGTAGCACTCATGAACCTTGCCGAGGGCAGCCTCATCTCGGCCAGAAAAATTCTGTCAATGGAGAGGAAACGCTGTCTCATAAATGATAAAAAATACAGTCAATGGTGGGGAAAGAGTTAAGAAACATTGCAAATCAAGTCTCCCTTGTGGAGTTGCTGCCTGTGTAAAGCACCACAAATCAATGACTGTTAGGATGCTATCTTTGAAGGGAGCTGCCTATGTAGGCTGCTAAGTTTTGGAACACATCCAGTTTGCTCCCCTGAATCCCTTCAAACTCAGAGTTATGTACAGTAAATATCTCTACTAGATTTGGCAGCACTCTGGTTCAAAACAGCTAAACAAATTCTCTTAGCTTTTCATCATCCCTCAATCTCAGGTTGCTCTTAGACTCCTGCCGCTGTGAAGTTCCACTCGTAGGTGGATGCTCTTATCCATTTACTGTCTTTGGTTTACAGTTCCCATCCACTTTCATAAGCCCACTCTATTCATTCGATATCTTTTCTGCTATTTTACGTCCCTATAGATAGAGGCGCGGAAATACTCTTTTCTGTGACTGTTATCACCATATGCAATAATTCAATTTCTGACACCAAATCATCAACACGATCAGCGTGTATCTCAGAGGTGTGTCGGGAATCGGAATGCATCGGGATGTGAATGATTTGAGAGGAAAAACCCTTCAAAAGTGGAATGAGGATTGAGAGTGGGGTAGCTGGATGATGACAGCCAGGGGGGCTTTTTCCGACAGGCTGATCTCTCTCATTCATCATCATTTGGCTTTTTAATGGTCTGACAGCTCTGGCAATGCTGAGGAGCTGCTGTGTCGCTCTCTCCGTCCCTCTATCTCACTCATGAGCCTACAACTGTTGTCGCAGTGTCGCTCTCCCCCTCCGCAGATGCCATGCTGGCCTGTTTCCCGTTGGCACGGAGGAGCCAGATTGGTACCGGGATCAACTCCAAGCTGTCAGAGATCCGCCTCAGATCCAAGAAACTGTAGCAGGGCGTTGCAATTGACAAATACACTGTTATTTTGTTGCATATGAGCGAAAGTGGTGTGGAACTTCACTGGGGGGGTGTGGGAGATTTGTACTGTACAGGATGCTTGTGTTTGGTGGTAAATAATAAAGCAACATTCACACCTAAATGCACTAAAGGAAGCTTAGGTAGAAGATCCCTGAGGAATGGTAGCTGTCTTCTCTAGTTATTTTTAGGAATTCAGTCATCTTGACAGAACACACTGGCTAAGTCAAGTTGCATCTGTGTTCAACATGAATCCACTTGTGTATAACCTGTACTAAAAGAAAAAAAAATGTGATTATATAGAGATAATTGAGACTTTTTATATCTCTAATTATATAGAGATAATTGAGAATGCCTCCTCCTATTCAAACAGGCACAGGTACACTCACAGGTGTTTCCTCAAGTGGTTCCTCCTCACCTAACAAACTCTGTTCAGGTTTGAAAACTCCTGTCAAGGTTTGTCTTTCACTTAAGAAAGCTATGACAAGCATTTAACTCCAAGCTGATACTTAAATGAAACTCCTGAGCTTGAAAGATCAACTTCTCAGCAATAAAACTGTCCTCTTGGGTGGAATGTTGAGATGGAGTAAGAGAAAAATAAACCCATAAAACCATGATTATTGCTAATATAGTATTCTTCTAACAATCTGAGCAACCATTAGCCATTAAAGCAGAGGTTTTCAAATGTCTTGATGGCACAGACTCACAAATATAATGATGTTATAATCATAAATGCAAAGTTCTGTTATGAAAGTCTAGATGGCGCAGGCTTTTAACTCTGTCTGATATAATCACATCATTATTCACATGGTGGAGCTGATTGGTTTTGCTGCTCAACATTTAAATACTTGGCTAGTGCTTGTTGTAGCAGTTGCAGTTCCAGCTCCACCTGTGCAGATCTGCTACGGCAGAGATTCTCAACTCTGGCCTTTGAAGTCCACTTTCTTACCAAACTGTCAGCAGAAAAAAAAAAATATTGTGATTAAAATCACAACTTTGGACCAGTCGTTAGAAAACAGAAGTGAATAGTTAGTTTTTTCTCTAAACTTAGTACTCCCTAGCATCATCCCAGAGATCCCTAGACCCCAGTTTGAAAAACCCTGTAGTTGCCACTTGCAGAGCTCTTTGGCTAAAATGGAAGCTGTCCAGACAACAAAAATCTTTCAAGCACTTCTAAATTCTGCCTCTTTGCAACAGAACAGCACTTCTGAGAAAAGCCAACATTAAGTCATATTTGGTGTTATGGAAGCCTTGTAGAAAAACCTGAAAAAATATGAGACTAAACTTGCACTCTTTGACCTGAAAGCAAAGTGCTCTTTTCAGCAAAAGCTAAATCCAAACACCGAGGTATGATCATCCCTATCAAGTGTAATGGCTGTGGCAGCATCATTGAAAGCATGATTTATACTGTAGAATATAATCTGCACTAAACCCACTAACGGCAGTTGTGCTTAGGCGTGTTGCTGCTTGTATACGCACCTGAAGAGAGCAATGTGATATTTCTCCATTGATTTCTTTGAGATTGCAGGGAGTCTCTGGTAGGGGTCCCATTACCCAGCACCGTACCCCTTTTCTTTTCTCTAAAGTGGAACATTAATCCTGACTCCCTGAGGGTCTTACAGCCCCCTGTGTAATGTACCCTCAGGAATACATTGTAGGAGGAAAATGAGACTCCATTCAATTACTTCCACTTCAGGACAAAATCAAGCAAGACAGTTTCCTTTCTCCCTGAAGCATATATGTTCCTGTGGTTGTCTTTTGTTATAAGAGTGTTGAGGTTCATCTATGAAAGCAATTATCCTTAAGTAATATATTACAAGAATTGACACTGTGTCAGAATCATAATAGGATATGTGGTAACTTGAAATGACTGTTAGGAAAGAAATAGAGAACAATAGTGTAGAGAGATCTTACCTGAAATCATAAGTGCTGGTAACCTGCTTGTACTATTGGGAAACAAGAGACAGCTTCCTGCAGAGTTTATGTTCAGATCTAATTAAACACACTAATTAAGGTTTTTGGGATTACTATA